>JAVTVY010037389.1:0-169550 GCA_036873755.1 Hanleya hanleyi
TGAGCTCAGGTATAACAAAAGCTGATCCTGTGTTATTACTTGAGTTTTTCGATCCGTCTGTATAGATTGTTAAGTAATTTTTCCAGTTTTGGTTGATATATTCAAGGGTGGTGGCTCTAATAAAGTCTGGGTTGTCCTTCTTTGTGAGGAAGTCGTGTATACTTGTGTCCACGTGGGGCGACTCTAATTCCCAGGGTGGCCTAGTGATTTTGTCTGTGTCGCAGATGTGTGCGATTGGTATTTCGTGTTCTTGGAATAGGTTATTTACGGTATAGCCGAGGGGGCGGAGTCTTTTTCCCAGTTTTTCTTTAAATATTCATATTCACTTTTATCTTCAAACATTTTGTGGCATGGGTGATTATCGCCCTTAGCTCTAGTTTTTCCTGCATATTTCAGGGACAGTTCCTCTCGTCTTAAACTTGCCTCAGGTTTTGGTCGGAGTTGCAGGATACTTTGCCAGCATGTAGAATGAGCTTTGATTTAGCATCTTCAGCTCCCGGCATTGTTGCTAGCTTATTCTTCCCCTCCTGGACGGACTTGTTCATCTATGCGGTCTCCTGTCGGATAAACTCATCGCATATAGCTTTGAGTTTCTCTTGGGCCAGCGTCAGGAGTTCCTTGTGTAGAGCGTCAATATTCGGGCTAATGGCATCAGAAGTGTATTCCGATTCACCTAGGGATGGTGAAATGCCGATTCGGATAAAGCTAGGGGCTTTGTTTGTTTCTTGAGACCGTTTAATAACTTCTCGCATAGTCCGTATAGGTTGGCGACGTCTCTCAATAGCCTTAACAGAGTCTATAGTAGATTCTATAATGCTTTCACAGGCCATATTTTTTGTTGGCTCTGTGCGATCGGGCTCCTGATATTCCGGCGAGAAACTTCCAAATATCTCTCGTTCCTACGGGGAAATATCCATGGTTTGAAATCTAGAGCGGATAGACTGGACAGAAGTGTTGGACTGGTTCTTGAGTAACCCGCTGAAGTGAGTGGAAGGCATATTGTAAAATTATTGATTGAAATTGTAGTTTAAGGGCCGCTTCTCATTCGGATTTCGCGGCCCATCAACTCAATGTTTTATTTGAATTTCGCGGTACATTACTTTGTTTATTGAATATCTTTTCCAGCGCTAAATATATAAATAAATAAATAAATAAATAGATAAATAATAAATAACAATGAGAGATTAGTAGGAGATATAAATAGAAGTAAATAAGAATCGCTATATGTACAAGTTCGTAAGTCTCTTTTTTGGTTTTTGGTTAAGTTATACTGGTAAATATGAGTTCTCTGTAATCGCGTGTATGATTCCTTTGTCTTGGTACCCCTTTGTACGCACAAAGCCGTCCAGAAAAAACTGGGAGAACCATGGGCGTCTTCAGGATTTTTCGGATCGACTTCACTAACGACGCCCTTTGGAACAGGGTGGGTTCTTACAGAAATCTGTGCCTGTAACAATTGCTTGGAGTGTGTATTGGGGCACAGGACGGCAGGTCTACGTCCTATATTGCGTGAAAGTCAAAGGATCATATTCTGTGTTAAGGCGTCAGTTCGGTGTCATCTATGGGGTAGCGTGTCGGTGCGGTTTAGGATGTGATGTTCTGGTTCTGGAGGTTTCTTGTTGTGCGGCGATGTTGGTATTCTTGTGATCGTCATCCGTCTTCTGTTTTTAGTCTTGTCCAGTCCGTCTTTGATCTTCGGTGTGCCGTGAGGTGATGTTTAATGATTTTTGTCGTCATCAGTGTTCTGTTTGATGTCTGGTCTTGTTCGTCTGTGTCGTCTTCATCGTGTTCATCTCCATTTCTGAAAGTATAAGATGAAACAGTGTGTAGTATTCATTTTTGTGAGTGGCATTATCTGTGTGCGTGGTTGTTTCTTGGACGTGTGCTAATGATTTATGTCCTTGGTTGTTGAATTGGTAGCGGCCTTCAGGTTTTAGAGACGAATGTGGTTACCGGCCCACACGGAACATGGTATCTCCGGTGCCCACATTGCCTATTTTATTGCGAAAGATAGATTTTTGGCCAATATTGTCGTAGGGATGTTGATTTGGTCTTTGCCTCCGATTTTTGAGACTAATGTGGCAGCCGGCCCACACGGAACATGGTATCTCCGGTGCCCACATTGCCTATTTTATTGCGAAAGAGAGATTTTTGGCCAATATTGTCGCAGGGATGTTGATTGGTCTTGGCCTCCGATTTTGGAGACTAATGTGGCAACCGGCCCACACGGAACATGGTATCTCCGGTGCCCACATTGCCTAAATTTTATTCCAAAAGACAAATTTTGGCCAATGCTGACATTGTTAGTTAGTGGTGCGCATGCACGGGGGTAGTGTTATATACTGGAATAATAGCCAGCAGTTTTGATAAAATCTATTAAGGACTTGAATACCTGTTTTCTAATGGGGGGCTTAGGGTTTAATATCGCTGGTAATGTTAAGGGAGTGTTGAATTTTTTAAATTCGTTTCTAAGTGTCTCGCGTTGTGGGTAGTGTTTAGGGCTTTCAAGTAGGACATGTTCTATTGTTTCTTCTACATTGTTGCATGCGGAGTGGTGAGGTGTTTTTCAGAAGCACGGACAGATGTGATTTAAGTCCGGTTTTGCCTAGTCTTAATCTTGTGATGATGCGGTCATCACGCTTATTGTCTAACTGGAATCCTTGGATTTGTCTTTTCTCTCCATCAAGAATCTTATGTAACCATCGTCCACGTTCTTCTTCGTTCCATTCCTTTTGCCACTTGCTATCTATTTTGCGTCTAATGATAGTGTTGAGTTCCTTATACCCTAATCCTATTGGCACATCGTGTGTGGTTTTGCAAGACTGTCTTTGGCAGTTTGGTCGGCTGCTTCGTTACCTCTGATGTTGACATGCGCGGGGACCCAAGCTAAAATGGCGTCTATACCTTCGTTGTGTATTTGTGTACAGATATATTCTATTTTGTGTATGAGATCAGGTCTACTGTCAGATATAGAATTTTCAATGGATGTGAGTCCACTAAGGGAATCGCTGAGTATCACAGCATGGATTGGTTTGTGCTCGATGATCCATTCGAGAGCCTTAATTATAGCAATCAGTTCACTAGTGTATACAGACATATTGTCTGGAAGTTTGAAACCATTTTGTATGTTGAGCTCAGGTATAACAAAAGCTGTTATTACTCGAGTTTTTCGATCCGTCTGTATAGATTTTTAAGTAATTTTTCCAGTTTTGGTTGATATATTCAAGGGTGGTGGCTCTAATAAAGTCTGGGGTGTCCTTCTTTGTGAGGTAGTCGTGTATACTTGTGTCCACGTGGGGCGACTCTAATTCCCAGGGTGGCCTAGTGATTTTGTCTGTGTCGCAGATGTGTGTGATTGGTATTTCGTGTTCTTGGATAGGTTATTTACGGTATAGCCGAGAGGGGCGGAGTCTTTTTCCCAGTTTTTCTTTAAATATTCATATTCACTTTTATCTTCAAACATTTTGTGGCATGGGTGATTATCGCCCTTAGCTCTAGTTTTTCCTGCATATTTCAGGGACAGTTCCTCTCGTCTTAAACAAAGAGGTTTCTCATTGGTTTCTATTTGAAGACTACATAAGGCGGTTCCCTTGAAGGCTCCAGTAGCTATTTTTAGAGCAGAATATTGGATGCTGTCTATTCTTTTTAGTTGTGTCTTACATGCTGATTGGTAGGCGACGGACCCGTAATCTATTTTTGACCTGATTAAGGTTTGGTATAATTTTATCAGACAATATTTACTAGCTCCCCAGTTTGTCCCAGACACACACCTCATGAGGTTCAGGTCTTTATTGCACCGGAGGACTAGTTGGTCGATGTGGTCTTTCCATGTGAGTTTTCTGTCAAATATCATACCTAGGTATTTAACACTATTTCTGAATTCAATTTTCTGACCTCCTAGTGTTAGTTTAACGTCAATGTGTTTATTGTTTGAAAATATAATGCCCGTTGTTTTTAGGGATCGTCCAGATCGTTTTGTATCGTTGTCTCTTCCTTAAATTTTCTGAATTCTGGTTTCAGGTTCCTATCGCTACTGTTCGAAGCGAAAGATTCGGCGAGGTGTTCTGCCTTTTCCTTGTTCGTTCTTTTAGTTTTGTTCAGTACAGGGACTGTGTTTGTTAGCTTTCCTTGTATATTTTTTATTTTGTTCCATACTTTTTTTGAATTGGTTTTGGTATCTATAGTGTTGCAAAAGTCTTCCCAACATTTTGATTTAGCTTCTTTGACACTTTTTTCAGCTATAATTTTGAATTCCTTGTAGTTCGCTTGATCACTTTGGAGCCTACTTTTTTTGAATTTTCTAAGTGCCTTCTTTTTTTGCACACTCTGGGTTCCGCCAAGGAACCGGGTTTTTGTTGTGGCGCTGTTGTGATATCGGAATATATTTTTGTGCTATGTTAAGTAGTGAATCTGTAATGTTTTCATTGAAGATCTCTGGATCGGAATTGAATATCTCGTCATGATTTAGGCTTTGACAGTCTTTCTGGAAGCTTTTCCAGTCGGCTTTGGCGTACTGAAATTTTGGAGGGGCGTCTGTCCTTTCAGAGTCCGGTTTTATACTAATTTTCGTCAGAATGGCGAAGTGATCGCTGTCAAGCGTGTCAGGAATCACTTCCCATTCGGATTTAACAGCTAGATCAGGGGAGACAATAGTTAAATCTATTGCAGATAGTTTACCGGTGTTCATGTCTATTCGCGTCCCGTGGCCATTATTTAAATAGCATAGGTTATTTTGGTCAAGCCATTTTTCCACTACTTGGCCTTTTTCGTCTGCCTTGGTGCAATTGTCGTCCCAAATGGGGTTATGACTGTTGTAATCACCACATATTATAATAGGGGAGTTAAATTTCTTTGTGATGTTGTCCAGTTCTTTTGGGGAGATTTTCTTTAGACTTCCTGGGGCATATAAATTAATGATGTTAATAGGTTTGTTATTGAAGAAGGCCTGGATGGCGTGCCATTCGAGATCGTCACTGGTAGGGCTTTTATCTAGTTCGATGTGAATCAGATCCTCTTTTATTAATATCAGGTTTCCCCCTAGTGCACCTGTAAGTCTGTCTCATCTATACGACTTATATCCGTTTATTGTAAATTTATTTTTTTCCTGGCTTCAGAAATGTTTCCTGAACACAAATTATCTCTGGGCTGATTTCATTTGCTAAAACTTTAAGATTGTCCCCGTTTTTCCCGATGCTTCGGGCATTCCATTGGAGTATTGATAATTGGGGTTTTTTTGAATTTTTTATTAGTTATATCTCTTGTTCTGTGACTGATGCATTGGCAAGTGGATTATCTTATGTTGTTATGTTGAGGGCCGGGATAGACTTTCCTAGGGGTGTGAATGTTTTCTTATCGTATTTCGGATGTTTCCCCCAGTTAATAATTTCATCTGAGCTAAACTCCCAATTAAGGAAGTCCCGCGCAATTTTCACTATCATGTCGGTCTTATTAAGCTAGGGTTGGAGGGGGTTAATAACTGAGTTTAGCACAATGTTGATAAAGCCCAACAGGTCTAGCTTGGTTAGGTTCTTTGTTTCTGTTTCTTGTTCATTGTTTTCGGTCTCCATTGTATCACCTGAGTTTGTGTTCACGGCTGTGACTATTGTCTCAGTTGCCTTTGTATTGTGTAGAGCGGTGGTCATTTCTATACTGAATTTTCTATTCATTCTGGTTTCTTTTACAGCTTCTGCGTAAGAAATCCCTTTTTCTGCTTTAGTGAATTCAACTCTGTTTGCCTCTTTGAAAGCTATACAACCTTTGTAGGCCGCTGAATGGTTGCCTTTGCAGTTTACACATGTTACTTCAGTTTCAGTACATTCTTCGTAACTATGATTTCCAGAGTATTTCGCACATACAACTTGGGATTTACAAAATCTAGCTATATGACCACCATATTTCTGACAGTTATGGCATCGTTTTGGTGTGTCAAAAAAAGGTTTAACTATAATGTTACGAAGCCATAGCCGGACAGTTTCCGGTAATTTTGATCCTTTAAATACTAGCATAATGCTTGTCGTTTCCTGTTTGTTCTTTTGCATTCTTTTGGCATATACTACGTTTTGTTTTGAGAGAATGGGGAAAATGTCTTCTAGTTTGACACTGAGGTCAATTCCATAAATTACTCCTTTGCATTGCTCTCTACGCTGTATGAATTGTTTTACCGAGACAGGTTTATCTGCTAGCAGATCTAAACGTAGTAATTTGTCGTACTGAGTTTGTGATTTGCAGTGGACTTTCAGATCACCACCCGGAAGTTCAAAGATTTGATGTACGTCAACAGCACATTTTTTGAGATCGTTTGCTACCTTGGCCTTTGGGAATTTACATGCTCTCAGTTGAGTTAAACTATGAATAAAATTTGCTAGACTACTTGGGGATTTGGGACAGGGTGCGTGTTTTTTGTGAGGTGGGGTTTGATCAGTGTTGATTTCTGAGAGTTTCCTTTTAGTCGTTTTAACGCTGTAAGTCGTTGTAAATTTAGTAGAGACTGGTTGGTTATATACCCATAGACGCAGGAAACAAGCCATCTCGCTTAGTAGGAGAGTGGCAGTGCATGTGGCGATTAGCAGCATGAAGTATGCTCAACTTTAACACCCTAGTGGGCGAATACAGTCTATTCCTTGACTTTCATTAGCAAATACAATAGATGCATTAGGTTTTAATTTGACCCGTTTGCGCCAAAAGCATCCAATCATGGCAGCGTTAAACGAACCAATCAGGACTAATTAGCTGAACCAATCAGCTGCGCCTGGTTCAGTCACCTGGCATAAGCCAGTTTTGCGCTTCTCATTTTCTCTGGAGTCACTGAGCCGGTACAGATGTCTGATTTACAGCTAGACCTAACGCCGCCCGACAATGCCTTCTCTCACGGAGAAGCAGATAGCATATGTAAAGCTGATGCTTACATACTATTACTTTGAAATCAGTAAGATTTCGAGTTTTCTAAGGCCTCCCCTGATGAGGATATGCCTGGGATATGAATATATCATAGATATAGCCCGAAAATATCCGAAACACTGCTCTGAACGTACTTAACATGGGTGCATCTATTGCATTATCAGGCAGATGTCGGGTTGAAACACGCCAGGAACGTGGGTGTGTTCATGGACAAATTCTTCTCACATTGGCTTCATGGGTTTCGCCCATTTTGTCCTCACACGTGAATTGCATTCCTTCGGGTTTGCGATCTTCATGGACTTGACTGTTTTAACCCCTTCGTCGGGAGTCCTGATCATCATCATGTAAAATTAGCACATAGTGCATTTTACGAAATAATATATAATATTCTAAATATTATATTATCATTTTTAGATGACGACTCTATAACGAATATTATGGATTAAGAATACTGATCAGCGATACGGATTTGATATTTTGGAACATCATGATGTCTTGCCGGCATCATTGAAAATTGTTGACCGCTTCTCTCTTGCAGGAAACAAGCCTATGTTTATGTATACTTTTGTCTTTTTGAATTTGGTGCTAATACTGTTATATGGAAATGGAATAGGTCTTTGGATTATGGACGCGGATATTCTCTAATGGACGACGGCTGGATTATGAATGACGGACTAGACGCTTGTAATCGTATGCCGTTATACACTGGTCATAGACCAATGTTCAGTTCCTAGTTAAACTAGCTATGGTAACTGGTACATGGGCCATGTGAAAAACACTCTGAACTTCTGTTGATTCCGATGTGTTATACCGAAGTACGTTTGCTGAGATCGTTGACTCTGACTGATATACGATTATTGATAACACATAGTGTTCTCATATGGGATGGCATAATGGAATTATTCCATACCTGCCCCAATGACACTCGGAGTGTCAGTTACGGTATGGCATGGCGTATTTTAGTGTAGCACATCGAAACTATAGATGTTCAGATCAATCTCCATGACTGTTCACTTATTACTGATTCCAGCAAATTGACCACCATATGTGTGTAGTCTACTGACATGGCGTGAATACGAGGTACTACACCTATTATATTTCCATGTCCTGTGAGCTTTGTGTTTCGATATTTTCACCCCGGGCCGGCAATTAACAACACGGGTCTTGGATTCATGTACCTCAACAATAGACTCTTTAAGATTCGTAATTCTATATTACGGTCTTGTGATTATAATACCCTGAGACCACATTTTGGAAGCCCATGGAGTAGCATATTATACTAACGACGTCCTAACAATAACATTTGTGTGTACTTATCTATGTGCTAACTTGATCATACTCTAACCTGCTACTGCATGGGTGGATATCTGGTCGGTCTACAAATCTTTGGCTAAAATATTTAGTCAGAGGTCCGGGTTACTGTAATTGCTTTGAATTACCAGCACATAGTGCGGCCAATTCAGTTTTATTCTGTATTCAATCTGAATCTATATGATTCTAGAGAAGGATGGAGACAGTTACCATATATTATAAATGTATGATGGCTTTATTGTCCATGTATTGAAATACACGTGAGCTTGGAGGATTCTGCCGTACACGCAGTTTCCCCGTTTGCGCCAAAATCATCCAATCGTGGCAGCGTTAAACGAACCAATCAGGACTAATTAGCTGAACCAATCAGCTGCGCCTGGTTCAGCCACCTGGCATAAGCCAGTTTTGTGCTTGCTTCTCATTTTCTCTGGAGTCACTGAGCCGGTACAGATGTCTGATTTACAGCTAGACCTAACGCCGCCCGACAATGCCTTCTCTCACGGAGAAGCAGATAGCATATGTAAAGCTGATGCTTACATACTATTACTTTGAAATCAGTCAGATTTCGAGTTTTCTAAGGCCTCCCCTGATGAGTATATGCCTGGAATATGAATATATCATAGATATAGCCCGAAACACTGCTCTGAACGTACTTAACATGGGTGCATCTATTGCATTATCAGGCAGATGTCGGGTTGAAATACGCCAGGAACGTGGATGTGTTCATGGACAAATTCTTCTCAACTTTTGAGTCTGGACCACCCGAGGTTGTGGGTGTGTTCATGGACATTTCCTCCTCATTAGAGTCTGAACCACCCGAGGTTGTGGGTGTGTTCATGGACATTTTCTCCTCACATTGGCTTCATCGGTCACCTAGTTCATCATTTTCCAACAGATTACTTGATAGGGCTATTACATCATCGCTCTGAAACATTTGTATCTAATATCAAACCGATGCCAAGGCCGTGTGGTCATGTCATTCAATATATCCACATGAACAGTTACAATAAAAGCGTGACTGGGATAAAAATGTGCTCAGGGAAATTTTGGTTCTTGTGATGTTTTTAGAAATATGCAGTCAGTAAATTTGTCTTTGGGGTCACTTGTTGTCAGTACACCGACATCGTTTTCCACCACCCATTTAATGTTGCGTTTAATTGTGTCTTATTCTGCTTGATCTGGGGCTAGGGGTCGTTTGAATATCATGTTGTTGAAAGGAACTGGCAGATTGAAAGCGTGGCTGAGGTACACACCTTTGAAAACGACTTCGAAATTCATTTGGATATAGCATAATAGCCATTGATTAGAAATGTATGTAAAGAACAACTTTAAAATTAACTTTGCATAATTCCGGAGAAAGATGATTCCGAAAATATTGTCGAGAAACATCTTGTAGATCAATATTTCGACATATATGCTCAGCTCATCATCAAGAAATGTACTTTACAATGAATAAAATTGTAGTTCGTCGCCCATTATCTCAATGATTTATTTACATTTCATTGTACATTCATTTTCTTCAATTCATAATTTCAGAAGCACTGTGATTCAAAACGACCGCTAAAAGATAGAGAAAAAAATGTACAAGTTCGGCTACCTATATCAGTTATCCAGTTCATAGGGAGCATCTGAAGGGTGATAGTTCTTTTTTTAATGGAACGCATGTTTCCTTTGTCTTTCTTCCCTTCCCTTACCCACAGATCCGTCCAGCAAAAACTAGCAGAATTGTGGCCATGGTGACTGGTCTGTTGAAATCTGGGCCTGCAACAGTGTTTGCGGAAATTTGTATCAGAGAATAGGATGGACGGCTTCAACCTATGTAGCTTACAACATGTTCTATGGGGATATATAAACACGGAACATACAAAGATAATCAGTCAGTCAGACATACTTTACAGCGAGTAATGTTTTTACCAATGAAATCAACCAAAAAGATGCTCATATAACTAACCATTGAAAACAAATGAGAGGACGTTCACTGTGAATGTACGAGATCTTTTGATGCTTTGAAACCACAGTTCAGTGAGGAGTTTTACTCATAATAGATATGGCTTCTTCGAGAAGAAGCGTAAACCCATCGTTGGCTTTGTCAATAATCTAACAGATTATCTATAAGAATTCTACCAATTGTTTAGCAGGCAAAATGCCTCGGCTGTTTTCTCGATCAAACAAGACTTCGCATTGTTGTTGAAACAGCTAACATTTTCGTATGTGAGTTTAAAATGGAACTATTGCTATTACCGCTAACATGTCTGTATAAGCACCTCACAGTTCCACCAATGTAAGTGTCTTTACGACCATAGAATATAAACTTTTCCATGGAGATACAGGGACTTTGTTGTTAATAAAACACAGTTTTTGTGGTTTGCCATTAAAAACTGATTTGGCAGGCCCACTTACTGCAGTTCCACATAGCCATTTAGTAATTTGTGCCAGCTAAACAATTGGCAGATTTTGTATTCTTAAACTGTAATTATTGACAAAGCCAACGAATAGAATACCCTTCTACACGAAGATTACCCACACTGAACTGTTGTATCAAAGCATCAAATAGTGTCACAATGACGCCATTGCTAATATTATTACATTAACTTATCAAGTTTCACCTCCAAACCGAAATGGTTAAACCTATCGGTATTCATGAAAATGGAGAGCGGCGGAGAGGGGGCTGGGGGTTCCAGTTTACTAGAAAAGTAATCGTTAATGATCTCCTTCTTAAAACCTAAATATTCCTGTCAGAAAGTGTTGTTTCTTTCAGCCTAGGAATATATGATATAACGGGAGGCGGGGGTGGGGGTGGTGGGGGGTGGGGAGGCACAGCCTTCCTACTCTGGCAGAGATCAACACCAAACGCTCAAGTGACCAAACGCTACTAGTTCGGATGTTTCATTATGTAAAATTAGTCTGAGAACAAGCAGATTCGGATTCAACACACTCAGATTAACCTTTAACAACCAGCTTGCAGTACAAAATGCCGTAACATCTACATGTCCAGTGTCTATTTCAAAATCAGAATTGTGTTACGGTAGTTTGCCTCCATCTTATGCAGGCCTACGTGGATTTTTTTTAGAGCGAAATATGTTGTATATAAAAGATGTACATCAGTTCAACAAAAACACTGTTGATTGTGATCGGAAGAAACTGGTACGCCAAATATATTTGAAGAATAGAACTAAACAATAGGATAATTAAAGTATATGTAACAAAAATATACTATCAACGTATATTGTTCACCTGCAATTAACCCACAAATGATCCGTAAAATAATTTAGCATGGAAAACGTGAGAATGTACCGTAATAATAAATAGTGTGGGGCGTATGGGATTCGAACCCACAACTTACTGGAACACCGCTCCTCCTTATTACAGCGCCTCTTTCCTCTGGACCTCTGACAATTTGTCCCTTTTACACCATGATCTAGATTATCTGATGACACGAAGGACAGTGCGTCATGGAGGACAATATTGTCTCCAAAGGTTGTCCCTTAGGATAATATAATGTATAATGTATTACAACATGTACAAGAACAATATGTATCGAGTGGACAAATGGTACCTGAACGGACAACCTGTACTGCGGGACAACCATTATTGCTATACCGGCTTATCCTGTATCAAGTCTTGCCGGAATCATTGAAAACTGCTGACCGCTTTTCTTTTCTAAGAAACTATCTTGTGTCTAGTGAGGAGGAAATGTCCATGAACACACCCACAACCTCGGGTGGTTCAGACTCGACACAGCCAGGAAATATGTTCAAAATTAATGTTTGCACACACAGTTGCATATTATATATGCGTCTTTAACTATGTTTCGGGCTTATTCGGATATTACGTAGTGTATACAATATCTCACGCTAGCCCATCATCAGGAGTCTGCGTTAATAGAATCTATAGGGATTTAGCCGCTATCTCATATATTAGAGATAGTTTCTAAACTTAGTGTTTAAATTGAAATTTACTTTGCGTAAACTTGTGATTTTTTCAGCATTTCCTTAAGATTTCTACCTCTTCTGAATACTATTTGAGGTGCACACGGAAAGACTTTAGCGGTCTTGGTTGTCCGTGTGATTATATGCCAATGTTTATTCAGAATAGTTCTGATCATATAGGAGCCTGGATTATAAGTTGTAATAAAACGTATAGGTCTATGACTTGTATTGTTGCGAGATTTCAGTTTGCGTTTGAGCATTATATTTCTCGCAGAGAATTTCACTGATGAAGTCCCAGAGTTAATCTCCGATTCTTTGTATCCCCTCGGCATGAGCTTGGTTTTGAAGATTTCCGTTTTATTTTTGAAATCACTGTAGTTGTTACAGTTTCGTATATACCTAGTGGCTTCACCTTTTATAAAGGATTCAAAGCAGAACGAAGGATGAGAAGACTCCCTATGAAGGTATTGAAAAGTCTCCGTAGCCTTAGTATGGCACTTAATGTCCAATACTGAGGTAGTTTGGAAGCGATCACCCTTGTATACTACAGTATCAAGGAAAGAAATATCCGTGTCGGACATTTCAAATGTGAACTTCAGAAGGGGATGGGCATTATTTGCCATATTAAAGAACTCAAGGATTTGGCATTTCGGCCCTCTGTACAGGACGAATCCATCATCCCTAAAGCGTTTGTGCATTAGGATATTCTCAGAATATTTAAAATTATCCAATAGGTTGTTAATATGCCTGTAGATGGCAATATCACAAAGCTCTGGGCTCGGGGCGGCGCCTTGTGGTGCGCCCACTATTTGGCGGTAGAATTTACCGTTAAATGTAAATTCATTATTCCTCAGAATAAAATCCGCAATTTGAAGAATGAGATCAATAGATGGTCTTTTCAAATCATAATCTAAATCACTATGTGATAAAAGGTCAGATCTGAGTGCTTCTCCTATTTCTTCAAAGTTGAGGTTTGTATACAGAGACGTAATGTCATACGTCACTAGAAGTACATCAGACGGAACGGTTAGTCGTTCAATTTCATTGATGAACTGTGTAGTATTAGAGAGGTATGTATTCTGTCTCCTGACGATAGGAAGTAAGAAATAATCCAGAAATTTCCCAATTTTTTCCATAGGGGAATTGCATTGTGAAATAATCGGTCTACCAGGTATCCTGATATCCGATGCGTCGAAAGGATCTGTAGGATCCGTATCGTTTAGAATGTGTTTCATTTTGTGGATTTTAGGCAAGAGGTATAGACGTGGGGTGGTTTTCTTCACAAAAGGATCATAGAGATACTTGAATGTGTTCATGTCTAAGGAATTCTCTTTAGACAAAAGACATACGAGATCTAGTGCCTTTCTATGCATTGATTTTCCTACGAAGTAGGCTACAGATCGCAAATTGTCCGGTAATGAGTGAGTGAGTCAGTCCATCCGAATCCTTTCGTCGGCAAAATAAGGAGAACCGTTAACATTAGAACCTTGATTTTTGGCATGAACGTGCATTAGGGCATTGTTACCAGCAAGTTCTGAGCTGATCGAATTCTGATGAAAATTTAATTTATAATTAATTTTTTATTATTTATTGATGACTCGAGTGCACTGTTATGCCCATCGGGAACCCTTGACTGTACGCTTCACTGTGACTTTTAAGCGCCTGGGACTAACTTCGGCCGCCCAGCACTAAAGCAAAAAAAAAAAAAAAATTATGCGCCCAGCACTCGAAAATATCAGTAACTTTAATGGTACTTGCCAAAATATGTCGGCATTATACGTTTCCAGGTAGCTCCGCCATGTTTTCCCTAATAGTCCACGCCACGCTTCCCGAGCTGTATATGCCACGATGCATGAAGGAAGCAAATCATTTTATCGGAGAATGGAGGTTGTTATTTCGTCTGCTGCGAAGTTTTACCGAGCCACGAGTATCACTTTACATGTACATGTATTTTATAAATCATTGTCAGAAGCGCCAAGCAACTTTGAAAAACTTCTTCTCACAGAAGCGGCAGGGTATTTGTTGGCTTTCGGTGGTCGTTGTTGTTGTTCTAAGACGTCAGCTTCCAAAATATATTTTAATTATATCTATATTAAAAGCACACATGCATGTGTGCGCTCGCTCGTACGTCGTAATCAGTCTATTAGATCTACATGTACTATGAGATAATCTATAATATGGCTAGTTGAACAGTACACTTGAATCTAGTATTAAACTGGAGATTCTGGAGTAATCTATTTTTAGCCTCACTGTAATGTTGACACACATTCCGATGGTATCCGTTTTCACTCATTTGCTGGTCTTGGAATTCCGTTGAAGGCATATTATACTGCACGTTTTATATATCCAGCCTATACAACATTGCATAATTTCTTCAGTTCAGTCATTAGTTAAAAAATGTTCTACCTCAAAAAGAAATAAAAAATTACTGGATTTTATGAGAGAAATTACTAAATTTAAACACAACAATGACCCTATTATCTGTTATTACTGAAGAGATCAATAATAAAATCATCGTTGTGTTTTAAATTCAGTAACCTATAACCAGTTGTTTATTTTTTTCGTGTGTGCTTTATTGTTCATTGATTATTATTATGTACTCTCTTCAGATGAGGTACCTTGAAGTTGAATGCCAAATAAATATATCCATGGAGAATGGCTCTCTTTTGATTCTTGCATTCTAACAAATCTCTGATCTTGACCGTTCTCACTTCAAATTTGTGTTTCTTTTCCAGTTTCCGGTCTTATTTTGGGACTTGAAACATTTACTTCTCAACTGCTCTGACAGAGCACCATTCCCTACGCTAATTTGAAAAAAGGGGGGGGGGCCCCGCTCTCTCGGACTCTCCTCCCAACACCTCGTGCTGTACTGCTGGGCTGATCAGTGCCCATGGTAATAGAAACTGAGGGCGATAATAGTTGCTATGCTAACGACTCACCAGCGATGACATCTGGAAAAGTTAATAGTTCCCACTGTCAATTTAGAGATGCTATATAAATTCTCTCATGGTAGCACACAGGGCCCCCAAGTCATCTCTCGAGTACACACTTAAATTATATCAAACCCTATTTCGTAGGTCCTGTGACGTTAGTCACACTGCCATGTAGTATTAATACTGGCTATTTCTTCATAGTGAATTTTGTCGTATAGTTGGGAGTTGGCCTCCTCAATATAAGAATCATTATTCATGATTACCGTAGTGTTGTTCTTATCGGCTTTAGTAATAATCACTTGAAGATCATGCGAGCGTAACTTTATAAGTGATCGCCTTTCCCCATTGCTGAGGTTATCACCGTGCACATTTCCATTAAAATAGTCTTCGACAGCGCCTGACGCTAATGGCGGTTTGAACTGAGACGGTGTATAGAACACCCGTTCTTTGTTTACTTTCTCGTATTGATGGTCAGAGAAATAGTCGATAAGCCGCATTCTGTGTTCGAATCGTCCGTAATCGGACATTATATTTTTCACAGAAATCTTTGTTTTAGGAACAAAGCGTAAACCTCGGGAGAGTAGAAGGATCTGATCGTCTGATAGTCTCAGATTCGACAAATTCCTTATATATGTCTTAGGTGTAGTCAGCTTTTTACAATTCCTTATTATGTCTTAGGTGTAGTCAGCTTTTTAACATATTCCTTCTTGCGACTGGTAACCTTGTGTAGTTTATGCTTGACGTTTTTAGACTTCTTTTTAGTCTCATTCTTGAAACGTCTAGCGGGCATTCTCTTAGTGAGAATTCGTCTCTGATGAATCAGCGTATAGAAATGCGTCAGTGTAACGTGCAGGATCTCCGGTAGAATGATATAATGGGTGCGTGAAGATATCTATTTTATGCTCAGCGGTAGGTAGAGGCTGTAGTTGATTGGATCATAATAGTGGCAGCTGATTGGTTCATATGCTGCGTAATGATTGGATAAATTTGGCGCAATTTAGAGCACGTACAATTATCAGAATCCTTTCAAGCTCATGTGTATGTTATACAGCTTTTAACTGCTGTCAGCTAGCTACATAGAGTAGAGAGATTAAAGCCAGTTAGGGTGCGATGAGTCAGAAAACCAGGCTATGACTGAAATCATATAGATTACAGACTATTTGTCCTGTATAGGTGCATATAGTAGTCTATATTCGCCATATTTATAATGACAAATCATAAAGAAAACGAAACACATGTGATTGTGTGCAAACTCAAATATAGTATTTGTTAGACATGTATCGATAGGAATACATATCGCTGAATGTTTTTAGTGAAACTCAGCATAAAATGTACAGATAATATTTAGCACATAATGTAGATATAGCAATAACATGCACATATTAGCATAGAGCAAGTTCATGTAAAGTCAAATGCACTAGTATCATAGAGACAACGTCGTGTTGTTTAGTCTAGAATCGGCTTTTAGTTCAGCCTATGGAATAGATCCGTTCAGTATTTCCACGGCCTCCGTTTGTTGGGTCCACTATCAGCCTGGTTAGGGTTGGGACGTTTTCTGTTTTGTCTCTCTGGCCTATGGGCAGATCTTTGCTGGGTATTCGGCGTTCGGTGTCTGCTTATCCCCTGGCTGGCCTCATGGGTCGGCTTTCTAATGGACGATGTATCGGGCTTGGGCTGCGTCTGTCGTAGTCGGTTTCCAAATTGCCTCAGGTTTTGGTCGGAGTTGCAGGATACTTTGCCAGCATGTAGAATGAGCTTTGATTTAGCATCTTCAGCTCCCGGCATTGTTGCTAGCTTATTCTTCCCCTCCTGGACGGACTTGTTCATCTAAAACTCATCGCATATAGCTTTGAGTTTCTCTTGGGCCAGCGTCAGGAGTTCCTTGTGTAGAGCGTCAATATTCGGGCTAATGGCATCAGAAGTGTATTCCGATTCACCTAGGGATGGTGAAATGCCGATTCGGATCTAGAGCGGATAGACTGGACAGATGTGTTGGGCTGGTTCTTGAGTAACCCGCTGAAGTGAGTGGAAGGCATATTGTAAAATTAGTAGAGACTGGTTGGTTATATACCCATAGACGCAGGAAACAAGCCATCTCGCTTAGTAGGAGAGTGGCAGTGCATGTGGCGATTAGCAGCATGAAGTATGCTCAACTTTAACACCCTGGTGGGCGAATACAGTCTATTCCTTGACTTTCATTAGCAAATACAATAGATGCATTAGGTTTTAATTTGACCTTTTCTATTTGTTAGAAATCGGTCTAGAATAGGCATGAGATAGTATATGATTGTTGAGTAGAAGCTGTCAACCGTTATTGCGGTTAACAAAGGTAGGCATACCTAGGGTATTATACCTCCCGTTTTGTTGTAAACATATAGTAATAACAAAATCCATGGTTGGTCTTACGTGTTATGAGACTGAACACCCATTGAGGAAGTAGGGATCGAAAACAAACAAAGTAAGTTTTCAATTCACGTGTGAGGACATAATGGCAGAGCCACGTAATCAAGTGAGGAGGAAATGTCCATGAACACACCCACAACCTCGGGTGGTTCAGACTCGACACAGCCAGGAAATATGTTCAAAATTAATGTTTGCACACATATTTGCATATTATATATGCATCGTTAACTATGTTTCGGGCTTATTCGGATATTACGTAGTGTATACAATATCTCACCCTAGAGATATCTCACAGGTCTGAACCTGTGAGAAGAATTTGTTCATGAACACACCCACGTTCCTGGCGTGTTTCAACCCGACATCTGGCTGATAATGCAATAGATGCACCCATGTTAAGTACGTTCAGAGCAGTGTTTCGGATATGTTCGGACTATATCTATGATATATTCATATCCCAGCCATATTCTCATCAGGGGAGGCCTTAGAAAACTCGAAATCTTACTGATTTCAAAGTAATAGTATGTAAGCACCAGCTTTACATATGCTATCTGCTTCTCCGTGAGAGAAGGCATTGTCGGGTGGCGTTAAGGGTTGAAACACGCCAGGAACGTGGGTGTGTTCATGGACAAATTCTTCTCACTTTGAATCTGAACTTCCCGAGGTTGTGGGTGTGTTCATGGACATTTCCTCCTCACTTTTTGGGTGAAACACGCCAGGAACGTGGGTGTGTTCATGGACAAATTCTTCTCACATTGGCTTCATGGGTTTCGCCCATTTTGTCCTCACACGTGAATTGCATTCCTTTGGGTTTGCGATCCTCATGGACTTGACTGTTTTAACCCCTTCGTCGTGAGTCCTGATCATCATCATGTAAAATTAGCACATAGTGTATTTTACGAAATAATATATAATATTCTAAATATTATATTATCGTATGCCGTTATACACTGGTCATAGACCAATGTTCAGTTCCTAGTTAAACTAGCTATGGTAACTGGTACATGGGCCATGTGAAAAACACTCTGAACTTCTGTTGATTCCGATGTGTTATACCGAAGTACGTTTGCTGAGATCGTTGACTCTGACTGATATACGATTATTGATAACACATAGTGTTCTCATATGGGATGGCATAATGGAATTATTCCATATCTGCCCCAATGACACTCGGAGTGTCAGTTACGGTATGGCATGGCGTATTTTAGTGTAGCACATCGAAACTATAGATGTTCAGATCAGTCTCCATGACTGTTCACTTATTACTGATTCCAGCAAATTGACCACCATATGTGTGTAGTCTACTGACATGGCGTGAATACGAGGTACTACACCTATTATATTTCCATGCCCTGTGAGCTTTGTGTTTCGATATTTTCACCCCGGGCCGGCAATTAACAACACGGGTCTTGGATTCATGTACCTCAACAATAGACTCTTTAAGATTCGTAATTCTATATTACGGTCTTGTGATTATAATACCCTGAGACCACATTTTGGAAGCCCATGGAGTAGCATATTATACTAACCACGCCCTAACAATAACACTTGTGTGTACTTATCTATGTGCTAACTTGATCTTACTCTAACCTGCTACTGCATGGGTGGATATCTGGTCGGTCTACAAATATTTCGCTAAAATATTTAGTCAGAGGTCCGGGTTACTGTAATTGCTTTGAATTACCAGCACATAGTGCGGGCAATTCAGTTTTATTCTGTATTCAATCTGAATCTATATGATTCTAGAGAAGGATGGATACAGTTACCATATATTATAAATGTATGATGGCTTTATTGCGCATGTATTGAAATACACGTGAGCTTGGAGGATTCTGCCGTACACGCAGTTTCCCCGTTTGCGCCAAAATCATCCAATCGTGGCAGCGTTAAACGAACCAATCAGGACTAATTAGCTGAACCAATCAGCTGCGCCTGGTTCAGTCACCTGGCATAAGCCGGTTTTGCGCTCCTCATTTTCTCTGGAGTCACTGAGCCGGTACAGATGTCTGATTTACAGCTAGACCTAACGCCGCCCGACAATGCCTTCTCTCACGGAGAAGCAGATAGCATATGTAAAACTGATGCTTACATACTATTACTTTGAAAGCAGTAAGATTTCGAGTTTTCTAAGGCCTCCCCTGATGAAGATATGCCTGGGATATGAATATATCATAGATATAGCCCGAAAATATCCGAAACACTGCTCTGAACGTACTTAACATGGGTGCATCTATTGCATTATCAGGAAGATGTCGGGTTGAAACACGCCAGGAACGTGGGTGTGTTCATGGACAAATTCTTCTCACATTTTGAGTCTGAACCACCCGAGGTTGTGGGTGTGTTCATGGACATTTCCTCCTCACATTGGCTTCATCGGTCACCTAGTTCATCATTTTCCAACAGATGACTTGATAGGGCCATTACATCATCGCTCTGAAACATTTGTATCTAATATCAAACCGGTACCAAGGCCGTGTGGTCATGTCATTCAATATATCCACATGAACAGTTACAATAAAAGCGTGACTGGGATAAAAATGTGCTCAGGGAAATTTTGGTTCTTGTGATGTTTTTAGAAATATGCAGTCAGTAAATTTGTCTTTGGGGTCACTTGTTGTCAGCACACCGACATCGTTTCCCACCACCCATTTAATGTTGCGTTTAATTGTGTCTTATTCTGCTTGATCTGGGGCTAGGGGTCGTTTGAATATCATGTTGTTGAAAGGAACTGGCACATTGAAAGCGTGACTGAGGTACACACCTTTGAAAACGACTTCGAAATTCATTTGGATATAGGATAATAGCCATTGATTAGAAATGTATGTAAAGAACAACTTTAAAATTAACTTTGCATAATTCCGGAGAAAGATGGTTCCGAAAATATTGTCGAGAATCATCTTGTAGATCAATATTTCGACATATATGCTCAGGTCATCATCAAGAAATGTACTTTACAATGAATAAAATTGTAGTTCGTCGCCCATTATCTCAATGATTTATTTATATTTCATTGTACATTCATTTTCTTCAATTCATAATTTCAGAAGCACTGTGATTCAAAACGACCGCTAAAAGATAGAGAAAAAATGTACAAGTTCGGCTACCTATATCAGTTATCCAGTTCATAGGGAGCATCTGAAGGGTGATAGTTCTTTTTTTAATGGAACGCATGTTTCCTTTGTCTTTCTTCCCTTCCCTTACCCACAGATGCGTCCAGCAAAAACTAGCAGAATTGTGGCCATGGTGACTGGTCTGTTGAAATCTGGGCCTGCAACAGTGTTTGCGGAAATTTGTATCAGAGAATAGGATGGACCGTTTCAACCTATGTAGCTTACACCATGTTCTATGGGTATATATAAACACGGAACATACAAAGATAATCAGTCAGTCAGACATACTTTACAGCGAGTAATGTGTTTACCAATGAAATCAACCAAAAAGATGCTCATATAACTAACCATTGAAAACAAATGAGAGGACGTTCACTGTGAATGTACGAGATCTTTTGATGCTTTGAAACCACAGTTCAGTGAGGAGTTTCACTCATAATAGCTATGGCTTCTTCGAGAAGAAGCGTAAACCCATCGTTGGCTTTGTCAATAATCTAACAGATTATCTATAAGAATTCTACCAATTGTTTAGCAGGCAAAATGCCTCGGCTGTTTTCTCGATCAAACAAGACTTCGCATTGTTGTTAAAACAGCTAACATTTTCGTATGTGAGTTTAAAATGGAACTATCGCTATTACCGCTAACATGTCTGTATAAGCACCTCACAGTTCCACCAATGTAAGTGTCTTTACGACCATAGAATATAAACTTTTCCATGGAGATACAGGGACTTTGTTGTTAATAAAACACAGTTTTTGTGGTTTGCCATTAAAAACTGATTTGGCAGGCCCACTTACTGCAGTTCCACATAGCCATTTAGTAATTTGTGCCAGCTAAACAATTGGCAGATTTCGTATTCTTAAACTGTAATTATTGACAAAGCCAACGAATAGAATACCCTTCTACACGAAGATTACCCTCACTGAACTGTTGTATCAAAGCATCAAATAGTGTCACGGTGACGCCATTGCTAATATTATTACATTAACTTATCAAGTTTCACCTCCAAACCGAAATGGTTAAACCTATCGGTATTCATGAAAATGGGGAGCGGCGGAGAGGGGGCTGGGGGTTCCAGTTTACTAGAAAAGTAATCGTTAATGATCTCCTTCTTAAAACCTAAATATTCCTGTCAGAAAGTGTTGTTTCTTTCAGCCTAGGAATATATGATATAACGGGAGGCGGGGGTGGGGGTGGTGGAGGGTGGGGAGGCACAGCCTTCCTACTCTGGCAGAGATCAACACCAAACGCTCAAGTGACCAAACGCTACTAGTTCGGATGTTTCATTATGTAAAATTAGTCTGAGAACAAGCAGATTCGGATTCAACACACTCGGATTAACCTTTAACAACCAGCTGGCAGTACAAAATGCCGTAACATCTACATGTCCAGTGTCTATTTCAAAATCAGAATTGTGTTACGGTAGTTTGCCTCCATCTTATGCAGGCCTACGTGGATTATTTTTAGAGCGAAATATGTTGTATATAAAAGATGTACATCAGTTCAACAAAAACACTGTTGATTGTGATCGGAAGAAACTGATACGCCAAATATATTTGAAGAATAGAACTAAACAATAGGATAATTAAAGTATATGTAACAAAAATATACTATCAACGTATATTATTCACCTGCAATTAACCCACAAATGATCCGTAAAATAATTTAGCATGGAAAACGTGAGAATGTACCGTAATAATAAATAGTGTGGAGCGTATGGGATTCGAACCCACAACTTACTGGAACACCGCTCCTCCTTATTACAGCGCCTCTTTCCTCTGGACCTCTGACAATTTGTCCCCTTTATACCATGATCTAGATTATCTGATGACACGAAGGACAGTGTGTCATGGAGGACAATATTGTCTCCTAAGGTTGTCCCTTAGGATAATATAATGTATAATGTATTACAACATGTACAAGAATAATATGTATCGAGTGGACAAATGGTACCTGAACGGACAACCTGTACTGCGGGACAACCATTATTGCTATACCGGCTTATCCTGTATCAAATCTTGCCGGAATCATTGAAAACTGCTGACCGCTTTTCTAAGAAACTATCTTGTGTCTTTATTACTTTTATTTCACACACATTTGGAATTGGTACCAACTGTCATATTAAATAGGTCATTTGAATATCAAGTGGCAATTCGTGACGGCCGAATATTGAATATAGGATCTGACGCTTGCTATTTCCTGTCGGTTGGGTCACATTAGTTACTCATTGAGTTGAACTGTTTTTGGATAGCGGAAATGTTTCGGTTGTCTTGAATACATCGCAAATATTTCATACTATATTTCCTGGACCCTGGAACGTGATCCACTTTTGTAAGTTCCAGCCAAAGGAAGGAGTCGGAGAAGGTGCAGAAAGGAGGACTAAGGGTGGTAACTCTTGACATGCCAAAATACAAGTTTAGTGGTTTTGTTCGCCCTGTACACTAACGATTGGTGAATATGCCATTTTAAAAGTCACTAAATGCTGACACCAATATTCCCGAGACAACAAAGCTCGTCGTGGTACCCTGTTCTCGGATCTGTTGAGCATGTCCGAATCCACCTGCTTTTAACAATTTTCTTGATCAGGGTAGGAAAAAGAGACAACTAAATATCTTACGGATGAAAAATATTGAACTTTACGAAGCAGTCGGAGAAGGTACAGAAAGGATTAAGAGTGGTAATTCTTGACATGCCAAATTACTATTTTAGTGGGTTTTTTCGCCCTGTAGACTAACGATTGGTGAATATGCCATTTTAAAAGTCACTAAATGCTGACACCAATATTCCCGAGACAACAAAACTCATCGTGGTACCCTGTTCTGTCGGGCATGTCCGAATCCACCCTGCTTTTAATAATTTTCTTGATCAGGGTAGCCTCAGGGTAGGAAAATGAGACAAATAAATATCTTACGGATAAAAAATACTGAACTTTATAGTGTCATTATGATGCACACGGACATGACTTTAAGAATGTATAGGGGAAAACATCACTCGGGTTTAAATGTTTCACAAAACAATATTATCCATCTGTAAAAAAGTATTTAGAAATATAGATCGAAGCTAGTCATTTAATTAAGCATTTCTGAGAAACTATCCTGCATCCTGAATTCAGGACTAAAATATTTCGAAAGACATTCATATTGAGTTCTCCATGTCTCTCTCTGAATACACCCCCAGTTTACGATACGTTAACGTAAATACTACCTTAAAACTTTTTAGTTTTAAAAGAGCAATACTGCAAATGCGATTATTCCGCCCGGGCATATTCGTGCATCCGTAAGAAAGCGACACGATGCCATTGATCATTACGTACATTTCTTCTTTGGACTTCTTCTCGACAAAAGGAAAATCTGCATGTCCCTCAGTAGTTGATTATGCACGCTATTAGCCTCAATTGTCTGCAATTGCTGGAGGTCTCGGTAAGTCAATGCATGTATTAGATCTCCTCTGCTGGTTGCGTACTGGATTAAGGCTCCTTACAAAGAAGGTATGGCATGGGTTGTTGTCTGCCATTGTTTTAAATGTCACAACAGGCTAAAGTATTATCTTAAATGGAAATTACCCGTAGGATTATAATTTGTCATCACGCTGACCCGACATAGATGCCAATAAAAACCCACAGGATCGGTTTATCACTTATGTATTTCCCATTACCTTATTTTACCTTATTTTAAAAACAGTTTGAGTAGTTTCCGGAAATCTGTCGATTCTTTGAAGTTATAAAGGAACTGATAAAATATGTTCACCTGTATTTCTGATACAGACGAAATAATAAATGGATTTAATGGGATATTTGTTAGGCAACATAAATGCTGCACGCAACCCACGGGACGGCCAGTAAGTGTTGTGCCACAAACTGTTAGTCGCTTCTGTCTGAGTGTTAAACGGGATCAGTACTGTACCTAATGTTAGATATATGTGTATACGTATAGGTATATATCCTTATAAATATGAGGTAAATATCAATAATTACAAGCGTCTAGTCCGTCATCCATAATTTAGCCGTCGTCCATTAGAGAATATCCGCGTCCATAATCCAAAGACCTATTCCATATTCCATATAACAGTATTAGCACCAAATTCAAAAAGACAATCATAGTATACATAAACATAGGCTTGTTTCCTGCAAGAGAGAAGCGGTTAACAGTTTTCAATGATGCCGGCAAGACATCATGATGTTCCAAAATATCAAATCCGTATCGCTGATAAGTATTCTTAATCCATAATATTCGTTGCAAAGTCGTCATCTAAAGAATGATGTATCTCAGTCACGCTTTGATTGTGACTGTTCATATGATTACCATGAGGATCTTAAAGTACATGGGTTCATACGGCCCCTAGCCCCGGGTTAAGCGGAATTAGACACAAGTTACGAAACGTAGCGCCATAGATCTTGTACGCTACGTTCGTATTTTGCTATCAGCATGCGATATGTATCGCCAAATTTGAGAAACTTTGAGTGGAGGCGTTTGGTGGAATAGCCCTGTTTTATAAGTTTCTGTAACAGTGTTTTGTGACGTTGATTAAAATCGTCACATTTAACACAGGATCTAGCAAATGCTACTAAGCGAGATATGTATACGCCATATGCAGGTCCCACTGGAATATTACTTTCCAGAAAGGGATAGTTTACGATGTCGAAATTGTAATCATCTCTTTTGACACGCGCCTTGATTCTGGTATGGATTATTACTGATAAATTCATATGGATGTTCAAAACTTATGCTAGTTCTGAATATGAACAAACTCTTGTGTGAATGGTTGTTTCTTTGTTTTGGGAAATCAACCAGAAATTACGTTATGTGAATAATTTGAGTACGTATTGATATTAATGTAAGTGTTTATAGAATATACAGATTGTACACAATAAACCGAATTAAATCGAAAATCGTCCCTCTTATCGTAAGGTCGACGTGAGAGTAAGCCGGCATATTCTAGTAAATGTATAGCTTCACATATTATGTTCCATTTGGTTGCCAGTGGTTTCCAGCTATCACTGGTCTCTTCAAATCCCATGAAGGGGTTGAATATCCTTCCCAGCATCGCTAATATATGGATCAAGAGATCGTCTATATATCGTTTATATCGTTTCTTGAATGCGTTGGCTTTGGAATGGTTACCTTTTGACAATTTCTGCATATAGGCGTATTCATACGAGAACAGGTCTGCCAAAAGTGGTGCAGAATTTGCACCCATTGGGGAAAATATACGCTGTTGGTATATGGCATTGCCAAATTTTGTTTTTGAGAAATTCAAGCAATTCTATAAAAGAAAAAAAAAAATAATAATGATATCCTTTGCGTGCAGTAGAACTAAAGAAACTCTCATGGCCTCTCCCATCAAACGTATGATGATGATGAGCTGACTAAATGTCATGGTCAATGTTCAATTATATGGTCGTATCATATTTTACTATCGGTACGGTCCATCCACCTAACTGGTCCACACCGATGTTGCTGCTGTAGCGACATCTGTTTATTCGAGCAATTTGCCTTATATCGAAAACACCGATATCACATTCCATTCTTACGAATTAGATGGTGTCTTCGTCGCTTATATAAAGGGTCAGGAAAATATGGGGATCTCTATTTCCGGCATCAATTGAAATCGAATACAATGTCGGATATACAGATCTATTTGCGGTTTGTAAGCTGGAATAGTTAGTATTTAGTAACAATGTGTATTCGATGTTGCTATGGCATAAGGCGAATCACTTAGCTACCAGTTGCTGTTTCATTGGGCAGTAGATCAAGTGATTCACCCGAAAACATCGATTTCATCAATATAACAAAAGATAGAAATTATAGCTGTTTCGAAGAGACTAGGATAATTCTATTGATTATTTGTATAAAGTATTCATAACATGAAACTGTAATCTGCCTGCATCATATCTGAAATAGGTGTGTGGGAGATTGATAATGTAAATGGATTGGTTGAATGCCGAAATATGGTCTATTCAACCATTTATAGTAGCTTTGCATCGTATTTACGTTGTGCATCACATATACATGTAAGGGTAGATGTCATACACCGTTCTTCTGTAAAATGTAAGCGATAACATATAATGTTGTTGGAACAAAAGAACAGCGTAATCCCACATGAAGCCACACAATCGAATTGTCTAACATGCCAATTAAACGCAACATATGAATGTGATGGAAAAGGATGCCGTCGTAATGTCAAAAAACATCACAAGAACCAAAATGATCCTACTGATGATTTGTATCTCAGTCACGCTTTTATTGTAACTGTTCATGTGGACATCTTGAATGACATGCCCACATGGCCCCTAGCGCCGGTTTGGGCGGTATTAGATTCAAATATCAAAAAGTATCGATGTAATTCATCTGATTGAAAATGAAGTATTTGACCGTTTAGATGGAAGGAACTGGGGGCCCGAACGGGAAAAGATATGTGAAATACAAGTTCTTATTCAGAACACAAGTCTGTGAGGCCCGACGCCGACCAAGCGCTTCAATCTCCACCATTTTAACTACAGTCACAAGCTACAATACAAAAAAATTGTACAGGGGGCAAGCCTCGGAGACGAAACGATACCTGCAGAATCTCACCATATACAGAGAACAATTAGACGCAACTTATACATGTGATGGAAAAGGATGCCGGCGTACTGACAAGGACGTTTCAAGGACCACGAGAGTTCTCAATTATATTGATGCTGCTGCTGATCAGATACACTTCGGTTGTGTCTGATCACATGGAAACCTTGAACGATATGGCTACATGGCTCCAAGAGAAAACTCCGTGACTTTATAGCCTGTATGATATTGGGGCATTTTGAGCTTATTTGCATACCCATACGAGCAGTAGGGCTTGCCCCCAAAATAGTCAGTGATTAATCTGGCAATTTCTAACACTGTCGGACCGCTTGGTAATTCATCCTTGTGATAGTTAACTGAATCTTTTGTGTAACCCACAGCGATACTCTCACCACATTATTGAACAATGCACCAGCAGGGGGATAACAAAAAGTATCGTTTGTTGCTTCTGATAGGTTAACGTTTCTGCGACAGTCGATCCATCAATTTAAACACACTGGGTCAGCGAAAAGGCATAGACAATATTCCACTAAATTATTTCAAATATGAGGAGAAATTTCACAATTATTTCAGCTTGTTTATGCTGTTAGTATGCAACATGATGGTCAAAGCTTTTACATGTGCACATAGGAGACGCCAGTTGGACAAGTTTCGGATGTAATCCCTGGATAGCGTGAGTATTGCAGAAAGTTAAATGTCATCTTCCTGTTCCAAGGCAATCAGACAGAGATGGTGACATTCAATTAAGTCATTATTCTATAGCCACAATTTTGACTTGTCTGGATAACGCCCATGGAGACTGCTTTCTCGGGAACAAAGGACGATTTAGAGGTGTCTTTAAAGAAAAAACTCATGTGGTAGTATCAATGCTTATTGATCTGGGTAAAGGCCCTAGCATATTCGTTTTGAGCGCGGGACCTAAAAATAGCAAATAACCTTCAAGCAGAACGACCAAAGCTCTTGAACCTGCCGGTAAGCCAATATGGTGCATGTTCGTTCAATCAGAATTATCAAGATTTCATTATTGAAGTCCATATGAAAACCATCGTCGTGGTGTACATACAAAATTTCACGCGATCTTCAATCTCGTGTAATACGTGAATAGCTATATATGATATGCACTTACCTGGTCCTACGTTCATTCTGTTGCCGTAAAACAAAAAGAACTGTGTCACACTGCCGTATGACCATGACAGAGAAAGAACTGCGTCACACTGCCGTATGGCCATGACACATAAAAAAACTGCGCCACACTGCCGTATGGCCATGATACATAAAGAACTGCGTCACACTGCCGTATGACCATGACACTTTTAGTCCCAAAATTCAAGCAGGTATGAAATGAAAAGTAAATCCACACAAAGTATTTTTAGCACGAAAGAAAATATTTGCCGAATTTAAAGTATATCTGTTCAAATTATTATGTGTTAAAATCAGAGTTGAACTATTCGTGTAAAAAGTTTGCGCATTTACAGCTGTGCTAAAGTTAGGCTTCCTTAGGGAGGAAATCTCTCCAGTGACGTCATTATATCTGAAATTTTATTGTTTTGAGATTTGTTTAAGGATCTGTTGTATTTGTTCCTAATTACTACATAGGTTGGAGATATAGCTACATGTATATTGCACAGAGGCCAGTGTAGCTCACTTCAAGGAAAACCTATCAGTGATGAGGCATAGTAATGATGTAAGTATATTAATATCCAATCAATAAAATATGCACTTTCTTGTATTTTCATCAATATAAGTTTTAAGAGATTTACGATTTGTCACATATAACTCAGTTCGGAATATCTGGCTCGATAGTAGCAATGCTTTATTACTTCTACCTTATAATGACTACGTTGAACTGATTCAGATAAAATTGCTGTTTTAAACACCTTTTCAATGCATTTCAGTGCGGTCATGGTGTTCCGGCTTCCAGCACGCCCAGTGGACACATACTCGAGAACCAAGAATGGCTGAACCAACATTCATATCAATCAGCCAATATAACTTCAGACAGCCCCTGTGATGAAAATTGGACCCAGTATATCGCGTCCATATACCGACCATACCTAAACCGAATCGAGAGTAATCCTGCCTGCCTGGCGAATAATTCGAGTCGAGGAACTGATGGACGTACACCTTATGAAATGGGAGACAGGAGTAAACGTTATTAATTATTGCTCGTTTAATTGAGACTGCAAAGTAATTTGTAGTACTTTCATACAGATTTATCTTCACTATACGTTCATGAAAACTGCATGTGTTGAACGATAATTCCTGGATACTCGAATAGTATCGAAGTATATGTTAGTCAAAATACTCATTAAACCTTTGAAATGACGAACTGAACACGCTCTATTCTATCAATTCAGTTCTCATAACAAGGTTACGACTGAAAAAGCTGCACTTGGGCGTTCCGCGGAAGGTGAAGATAAAGACATTCTGAATTCTACTGTTCTGGTGGTTACGAGAAGATCCGGACATTTTCATTGGAATATTTCCAGATTACACGATGTACATGTATATTCGAATATCCAGGTTCCGATTATCGAAATGTGTAATTAACCGATTTTATGAACATTTTTTAGAAGTCGAATGTTGTGGAATGTGTTTTTGAAAATGTTGATGATATGTAATATATTCTTGTTACAATATGTGAAATTAAAATCTAGAACAAACTATAACTATATTCATATTTGACAATATGAACATCAGGTTTGGGACATCTGGTGCCCATATCTAAGAGATCAATGGAAATTTCAAGACAACTATTTGCATACCTGAGTAAACCCCATACATAGGGTGTTAATTAACACTCTTAGGGGCATAAGCTCCAGGACATGTCCGTTAGACTCATATGGAATGTGATTTTACACCCCTTTAGCTGATTGTCTAGATCTAGCAATATATAACCCCGGGGTTGTGGTATGTGTTGTTGTTGTATATGTGTTGTAATATGTGTTGTAAATGTGTTGTAATGATAGGTTGTATATGTGTTGTAATGATAGGAAGACGACATATATATCCCACATCAACAACTCATTCGGATCACAATTTTAACTAAAGCCGATACTTCATGTGTGCTGCTCAGGCACCCATAACCCGACACCCCATTATTAACAACACTTGAAACCTAACCCTATTCCCTGGAAAGTAATGCAAGTATGCATACTGTCTGCTTATTTTAACTAATGCTGATACTTCATGTATATAAAGGAATATATTCATATAGCACCTTCCAGTGCAGCTCCTTGTCAAATATTCATTATTTACTTCCTTATTTTCTGTGACATTTCTAGCTTAATGTATTGTCAAGCGAACTGTCTTTTATTTGAAATATATCCCACCCTATTCTATTTGAAGACGGGACATACCCCCTTCACTTCAAGTCCTTCAAACCAAAATGTCGGTTCGCAGGAAACAAAATTATTGGACAAACCATCATAGACAGTAAATTATGATTCCATCTATGGCACTACCTTTCGTAACCTGTGTCTAATTCCGCTTAATCCGGGGCTAGGGGCCGTATGAACCCATGTACTTCAAAATTCTCACGGTGCTCATATGAACAATCACAATCAAAGCGTGACTGAGATACATCATTTTCTAGATGACGACTTTACAACGAAAATTATGGATTAAGAATAGGCCTACTGATCAGCGAGACGGATTTGATATTTTTGGAACTTCATGATGTCTTGCCGGCATCATCGAAAACTGTTGGCCGCTTCTCTCTTGCAGGAAACTAGCCTATGTTTATGTATATTATGATTGTCTCTTTGAATTTAGTGCTAATACTGTTATATGGAATATGTCTTTGGATTATGGATGCGGATATTCGTTAATGGACGACGGCTGAATTATGAATGACGGACAAGATGCTTGTAATCATAGCTTGCGTCCGCTTCGGCTTTAAACGGGACAGGGACCTATCAAAATCGTGTAATACGTACATGACCTTCATCTGATGTCCATGAACAGGCACAACCAAAACGTACGTGGCTGAGATAAAATAATCAAGAAAACCAGTTGGTTATATTCTTACCTTCATTTATTCCAAATAACTTATAATAACATGAACACATTAGAATCAAATAAACGACTACTGATTTTGTAGGTGTTAAATTAATTAATGGGAAATTCCAAGCTCCAAACTTAAGAAAATCAAACCGGTCAACGCAACTCTGTGTACAATTTCTAAATGTGAAGATAAACGAGATAAATGCATATGTTGCTCTATCTTCGTGGTAGAAAAATCCTTCTATTTTCGCCCAACAAATACCCTTCAAATCCCACCAGAGCATATATATATATATATATTTTATTTGTGGTGGTGGTAAATTTCAATCCCATAATTAAAGAGAGTAAATTTTTCATTGTAAGAAATAAATCGTTCATCAACTGTTAACGTACAATGCAACAGAACGATTATCTGCAATAGTGTGCAGTCGTGATTCGTTTCTGCCGTAGCTTATTGTTCTCATAAATATCCTTTAAGACGTAGCTGATTTCTTTGTGAATGGTGTTAAGAGTTGTGAAATATATTTCATTCACAGGTGGCCCTTTTGACACAGTTGAACATCTTAAAGCAAGCGTAGTAACTCGATTTCAAGAGGCTATTAGTTTATATCACACTGAACTGCATTGGTATTAATACAATTCATAACCGTTTTTCACTTAACGTCGAGTATTTTATGTGCTCCATCTTGTCCTATTTCGTATGTAACCATTGACAGTTTGGTCACCATATAAATGCTCGTAGTATGAAATATTTTTTATTGAAAAGGCATATTTCGCCGAAACCGACGGACGCGGAAATTCTTCATGGACGAGGACTGGCTACTTAATGTCGGATCGGACGCTTGCTTATATACATACATTCATTTTGAACAATACTGGTTAGTGATACGGGTTAGACGATAAGAACATCATGATGTTTTGCCGACATCATGTGCCTTTCGATTATGGACGCGAGTCGTCTTCCCGACGACTGACTACTGGATTTCGTATTTGACGACGCATGTAATGGATCAGAATTAAGTTGGACACCAAAACACTCAGAAATGATAATTTGTGCAACGTCAGTCGCCTTTCCAGACTAATTTCCACAATTACGGTACCCAAACCACCGCATTGCAGATGGTATTTTGTATTGCGAGGATAATAATTATGGTATACCTAAATACATGCATGCACGAAGACTTAATGAAGATAGCTTAGATGGTGTGTATTAATTGTTTTTCATCGCAAGGTAATACATGTTGCTTGTAGCAACAAGATATGACATACTAATGAAATTTATTCTAATATTCAATCACATTCTAACTGATGGCGATAGCCTGTTCATTGACGCGGTTTCCTTTCATAGGCAAAATGGAACTAACCAACCCAGCTTGTGCGGTGCGGCTAGCACGAAAAGTCGATCAGGCACCAGATGGTTTCGGAAATACATTGAACGAAAATTAGTCATACAAATGGTGAAAACAACAGATGACTGGCGAAGGATCAGGATAAATTGCAGATTCCTTGGTGTTACTATGTTAAATCAAATTAAAATATAAATTCTCATTGGTTTATTTATTAACATGATTAGCACAATGACTAGTATCATAATAATTCAACATCCCGAAAATGAAAGATGTATACGATTATTACAAATCATTGTTTGTAGTTTATTAGGTGCTATGGTTTAGAAACACCCGAGTTTGGAAAATTAAAACATCTCCCTGAATTAACAACATCTCCATGTGCCCAGAAAGTCGAGTAAAGCGGAGTACTGAGGCATGACAGCAATTCCCATCTCATTCATTGTGTGTGCGCATGTTAAAGTAAATTTGTCATCGATTTGGATAACAGTATATCGACCGAATATTGCGATGCCCTTTTAAAGAGGAACATGCGCTCACTGAGTTATTAATCCATTACTAACATGTCAATCTGGCAGATAAACCGTTTCTGTTTCTCTTCAATGTAGCCTTGCACTATAAAGGCTGTGATATAAATATTATCGATACATGTATGCTCTGTCCGTCTATAATAATTATTCAAACAGTCCCATAACCATCGATTCATAAGTGTACGCCAATAACTGTCTGTATTGAATTGAGCAATAAGTCGCTGTTCATTTCACACTTCTGAGGCTAAATCATCGATGATTGAGCTCACTGAGCCAAATGTAGCACTGGGAAATCGAAACTGTAAACTTGTGCAAGCGTTCAGCGAAACCTACTTTGACCAGAGGATAGGTTATGAAGGTATAAAGCATCTTCATATTGCCTGCCAATACATCAACATCAAGGGACGTTTAACCCGACCAAGCATGGGGAGCCATTATGGGCCCCCTACCAAACTTTCTTCCCTATCTGCAGAACGACTAAAAATTGAGAGCTTAAACTCCGTGACTTAATTTGTATATTGGGGTAGTTTTGAGCCCCCAATAGGTAAATTCAAAATGGTGATCATTTTTGGTACCAGAAAACTACAGTTTTCGTCATATTTCTTCAAAATTTCTGCTTTTCTGTGAGGAAATTTGGAATTTGATCTCACATGAGTTTATTAATTTATCACGCAGTTTAAGAAAACACATGAATAAAAAAAATCTGATAAAAACATCGTCCAAAATGCCTTTTTGAAAATTACTTCACTGTGACTCAAGGCTCAGGGGAAGGAACGAGAAATGGTCCCAAATCGCCCAGGCCAGATAGAGTTAAGAAAGAGCTTTTGTGTTTTTTTGAAGTTTTTTGTTGTTGTGGCGTTTCCAAATGCCTCTTCCACGCTTGATTAATCTCGAGGCAGATTGTTCCATTGTACATAATGCTATATTGGTTCAAGTTTATTGCACTGGATACTCAAGTTATTACCTTCAATGACAGTATCCTATTCGATCATGTCCTCTAATCGAATTACAATTGTCTTACATCAGCACAGAGTAAGTAACTGCCTTATTTTAGATCTAGCACGGTTTCCGCCAAATATACCCGAGCAGATCGATCACTTTCACATAAGATGTTAGACATGTTTGGCTATTTAAACAACATCACTGCAAACCACTGAGGTTTCATCAGGTATTAACTAAAACATTTAATCCGAAGCGTCTTACGGTTTAAAAGGATCTGACGAATAGTGACGTAGAAAAGATATCACAAAGGCATACTGGTTTGGAGATGAGAAAGTGACAATATTTTCAGAGATACAATACTAAAAAAACAACAACTGGGAATTCATTAGGAGAATTACTAGAGGCCAGTGATAACATCATGATGCCGACAAGACTCCATTAAAACCGTTGACCGCTTCACTCTTGCATGTATTGATAATTCTTTTTCCTGCTTGAAGTTTAGTGCTATTATTGTCTTATGAATTAGGTCCTTCGATTTTGGATGACACCTGGCTGCTGAATGTTGGATCTGACGATTGTATACAAAGCCACATTTACTCAGCAAAATATCGTTTGTTTTGCCAGAGAACTGTCTTGCTATTTCTAGCAATTTCGCTGGGTAATCCATCATTTTTATACTTGAGTATCATTTTGTTACACATATCGATTGATCTAGGCAAATTATCAAAAAAATACAGTCAGTAGGTTGCTGCAAAAAAACAGCCTTTCGGTGTTTGGCTTTCGGATCGGTTAACATTTGCTGCGACAGTCCATCCATCAATTTGAAACTGCTGGCTCAGCGGTTCAGTTTCATAAAATATGAGCGAGAATTCGCGTTGTGCTATTTTCATGGTAAATTACTTACAGATATTCAAGGTTGTTGATCTAGTACTTTTGGATTCGAAATATCTTAATATGGAAAACTGTTTCCGAAAAGATTTGACATGTCACACATTCAAGCCGTGAATACTCGATTTATGTTCTGTAATCGCCTTATTCTATTTAATGATGGTTCCCTTTGAGCGATACCAGCCAGAAAATATGAAGTTCTTTCGAGCGATACCACCGAGGCAATAGAATGTTCCTTTTGGCGATCGAGACAACGAGGTGTTCCTTTGAGCGATACCGGCGAGACGGAACTATATATGTTTTACACATGTAGCTATATCAGCTAGACAAAAGAGTGTTGTTGGAGCGACGCCAGCAAGACAATATGGTATTTCTTTGTGCGGTGCCAGGGAGACAACATGGTGTTTCCTTGAGGGGTATGATTCACCTAGCCATTTATATCGTACCTTGCTGTGGAGACAACACCTTACAGGTGGCCTCTCTAACAGATTCTATTTTTTCTAAATGACAAAATATATCTTCCTGTATATTCAGCTATGGAGCTGTGTCATTATGATCATCAGAGGGATACTGTATGTTCACTTTCAAGACTACCGGTCTGCTACCTCCTATTTTTGTGGGAGATCCGTTGGCCGAGTGGTTTAGATCGCCGACAGATAGTGCTGGCGATTAGGTGCCTTACTCTGGGGGTCTCTAGTTCGAATCACGCTCGGGATTCGACCAATTTTCTGCACTAGAATCTGTGCTATACTAGGATAGTGTAATCCCAAAATAACCAAAATACTGTGATTCTATTTTCGGCTTGATCTCTAGATAGTGTGAAGATAAGAGTATTGAAGAAAGGTGAATGTCACCTTCATGTTGCAAGGTGTTCAAACGAATACTGCGACAGTTCATTATGTAAGTATCCTAGCACCAGCATTCTGACGTGTCTGGGCTATGACCACGCTGTTTCACAGAATGAACTCGGGTACATCGATACAGATTAGCCTTATGAAAGAGGAGCTCGTATCAGCTCCAGCTCTTGTAGTAATATGACTACTTTTCACTTGTACATAAGAATATAAATCCTATATTAAATGTAAATCCCATATCAGCACCACGCTTTCACCTCCTGAATTCATATTACCGTTTCACCAATTACGAAAATCTACGGCGGCAAAGCTATCTGACCTTTTATTTACATTTATAAATTCAAGAAAATGTTCTGAGAGAGCATGCCAATTAATAGAGCTTTCTACTACAATGCAATCACTCGACTATTAAGCTACTGTATCTACAAAAGTGCCATCCTTTTATTAGCAAGTCTGGGGATTTTGGACTTAAAGTATGAACAATGATATAGCAGTCGATCACCAAAAAGTATGGAACAACAAAGGCTTAATTATTATGGAGACATACTACGTTATACTTGGAAAGTTGGAAACATTATGGCATTCTGTTTGTAAGAGGTGTAATTGATGATCACGAGATTTATATTTCGGAGAGAAATAAATCAAAAGTACAATATCAACTTAGACTATGATAACTATAAACATTGGAGTAAGCTAGAGAATGTTGTCTTAAGCGTCTTAAAAGAGAACACAATTGTTGACGATAAATACATTGCGCCTGCTGTTAATAGCCCCATGCTGAGCAATGGAGAATGGTTTATTAATGATTTTAAGGTGAACACAAAATTGTTCTATAATATTTCACACAGAAGGCAATCGTTAAGCAAACCTATTGGTTTCATATAAGATGAGCCGAATGCGTACGGTTTCCCAATGTCAGATATATGGCATTTGCCGCATAAGCTCTTGGTTGAGAATAAGGTCAAATAATTCACATGGGATATATCCAACCAGATCTCTCCTAAATAAATATAAAATTAAAGAATCTTCTGTCCTCTTTATATGACTGTCGAGATAAAACTAAATGATTGAATGGTACGTTGGAAGCAGATGAACACTTTCGAGAGAAAACTTATTGTACGGGTATTTTGTTGGAACTGAAGAGCTTCTGTTTGCGCTATGCCAAATACTATGCCATATTTGCAATTATGCGGAATGCCCCTGAAATCGAAAGCCACTACTATCGAAATCGCAAGATTAGTACAATAGTTGATATCCTGTAACTTTATACTATTTATACATTATGTTTAATATAGCAACAAGGTATATATTCTAAGATTGTATCACACTGTTTTCTTACTTTTTGTTCGCAATTGCAACAAAGTGTCACATCAGTATGTTAACATGTTATACAATTGTTAATACATCTATATTCTAAATGAAACAAAGTAAAAATAAAAATTTGCCTGACTGTTAGATCAAACGATATATCGATCACATAAACCTTTTATTTAATGTGGAATGCAGATGTTGGGCTAAACATATGGAAGACGATAGAGGCAACTCGTTTTCTCGCATTCTCACCTTGTAAAAACGCGAGGGAACGAAAGATCAGGAAAGCGAGAATTGCCAATATTGGCGCATTCTCGCTTTCTCGCGCCCTCGCCTCGACAGCTTGCAAACGAAACGGCAGAGGAGCGACAGAGCCAGAAGGCGATAACGCGAGACTTGAATGTTTGGTGCATTCTCGCCTTCCTGTAGAGACATAGCTGAGATACATTCATCCCTGCCAGGTAGAGCCTAAGATATTCAGTATTCAAGTAATTTATTTACACATAGTAAGTTATCAGCGGACATTTGATTTGATTTGACATTTCCTGGATTTGAAGGAAACTACAGATAACCCTACAGGCACATCATATTTAGACCTATATCTCTATAAAAATGAAGCGGGCCTTCTCTCTCGTCGACTGTACGAAAAAAGAGATGATTACAATTTCGACATCGTAAACTATCCCTTTCTGGACAGTAATATTCCAGTTGGACCTGCATATGGCGTATACATATCACGCCTAGTAGCATTTGCTAGATCCTGTGTTAAATGTGACGATTTTAATCAACGTCACAAAACATTGTTGCAGAAACTTATAAAACAGGGCTACAACACCAAGCGCCTCCACTCAAAGTTTCTCAAATTTGGCGATACATATCGCATGCGGATAGTAAAATCTATGGGGTTACGTTTCGTAACGTGTGTCTAATTCCGCTTAACCCGGGGCTAGGCGCCGTATGCACCCATGTACTTTAAGATCCTCATGGTAATCATATGAACAGGCACAATCAAAGCGTGACTGAGATACATCATTCTTTAGATGACGACTTTGCAACGAATATTATGGATTAAGAATACTGATCAGCGATACGGATTTGATATTTTGGAACATCATGATGTCTTGCCGGCATCATTGAAAACTGTTGACCGCTTCACTTTTGCAGGAAACAAGCTTATGTGTATGTATACATTGAATTTGGTGCTAATACTGTTATATGGAATATGGAATAGGTCTTTGGATTATGGACGCGGATATTCTCTAATGGACAACGGCTGAATTATGAATGACGGACCAGACGCTTGTAATTGGAGGTATTTGTGCGTGTTACAGTGATTACAGTAAAACTGCCTTTTGTGTATGGTAAATATAGTACTAGAAAATAATCATGACAAACTCCGACTGATTGATTTTGCTGCTAACTAGTTTCACTGGATAATGAATAAAGTGATCGTCTTTTTCAATAAAAATCACACATAATAATCCCCCTAATCCCCTCCTATCGCACTCACAAATACCACCAATATCCGTGGATAACTCATTAATAATCTGTAAACACAATTACTGAATATATGATCTGGCAAGAATGAATGTCACGCCCATCAGTTTCACTGGACGGCTAGAAGGCACCAGTCCACTATTGATTCCGTTACTTGTTATGTATTAGCGTTAAAAATCGGCAAAAATCCAGAAAATTCATAACGCATAAATCCATCTGGCATGTCAATATTTACCTTGTGGGACATTACCAGTGGATATATGCTAATATTTGGTGCCTGTAATCCATGTTCCTTGCTACCCACAAGATCTCTGATATGAATATGAAAGAAAATTACAAACTTATAATCCTGGAGATAGTGGAAATGGAATGAAGAGAAATTATTGCTATGATGCAAATGTGACTGACAATAGACATACAAAAATGTGAAACCATCAACAGTCAGATTAATTGTTGACTCAGTTGATCAGATTTTATTTGTCTCATTAAAGTTACAAATGCAAAAGACATTTTGGAAATTCTTTATGTGTGGAACAAACATCTGAGATTTTACAGGTGATATGATTATTATTAATTTCATGTGGTTCTAGACTGATATAAAGTGAATTTATGCATAAATGATTGAAGCATTGAAGATTTGAACTGATGTCTAGATTTTTAAAAAAAGCATGTAATTGTATCTATGTGAATTTCCTTTCTTCCATTTACATTTTACTGTATCTTGAAAGTTAATGTGCTCATAATTACCAGCTGTGTTAAGTGAACCTCGTCATATTCGGCATTGACTATTTGGCCCTAGTACTGACAAATCAGTCATTTTTTGCCTATATTTGCTCCAAAAGGTCTCAGTTTTGTCGCAGAAATGGCATAACAATACAAGAGATGTTACCCAGCATTATCAGTATGATGTTTATTTCAACCAAATTTTGCAAGAAAAAAAAATAATTTTAATAATTAAAAAAATTATTTTATTTTATTAATAATTTAATAACATTAATTTGAAACAACCCTAATATTTGTTCATGAGTCAGCCTGGAAAAAATTGGGCTGATCAAGTCAAAACTGTAGCCGCAGTGACGATTTAAAATTCTCTGATCAAATGTGAAAATGTCAGGTGTCAGGCACCAGTCCACTATTAATTCCGTTACTTGTTATGTATTAGCGTTAAAAATCGGCAAAAATCCAGAAAATTCACAACGCATAAATCCATCTGGCATGTCAATATTTACCTTGTGGGACATTACCAGTGGAAGTCTTGACAGATGTTGACCATGGAAATTTCAAATTCCCGCCACTGACAGCTGATTGATGCTACAGAATGTCATTCAATTTGTAAACAGGGAGCCTTCTCACCCTTCACTGATCATGTCTCCATCCACCATGCTTTTCCCAAAGTGGCCCAAATCAACACCAGGAAGTACAGTTTCAAGCCTCATCTGCAAGTTGAAATATCAGATGTATCAGAAATGCTGAAAAATCGCAGCTCATAAAATCCATAAAGATCTGCTCTCAAATTTCTAAACAATGTAGGTCGTGGGTACTGACCCGGAAGTGATTAATTGTAGTCTGATGCCAGAAATTATGCGACGGAGGGAGAATGCGCCAAACCGTCGATTCTCGCGTTCTCGCTTTCCCGCTCTCTCGCTCCGTCGGTTTTTAATATGTAAGTCGACAAGGCGATGGGATGAGGATACGAGGACGAGAGAATGCGCCAATATCGACAATTCTCGCGTTCTCGCTATCTCGGTGCGTCGCGTTTTCACTTGCAAGCTGTTCACGCGAAGGAATGAGAGCGTGCCAAAGTGGTCGCTTTTCGCGTTATCGCATTCTGGTTCTGTCGCTCCCTCGCCTTTTATACAAGGCGAGACTGCGAGAACGCGAGTGGCCGTTTTCGTCTTCCATACAAATATCAGATGTGGAAGCATGAGGAAGTATGATTATCCTTCGTCAAAAAAAATTAAGTTAGCAAATAATCGGTAACTGGCATACCATGTTCGAAAACCATTCTTGATTTTGAATGATATATATATATATAGAATAAAATAATAACTAAAAATGAATGAAAATGTCGCTAAATGTTTTTACCGTTAGATGCATTAAGAAATACTCAAGGGTAAAACACAAAAACAAACAAGTCTGACCTCGCGGAGTTATAGCCACCTCCTCCCCCAGTGCCGAAACCCGAATGAGGGTATAAAACTCTGGACTGACAACATATCCTGCTTCGCTGTTCATGTGTGAACCTCCATATTTGCATTTGCCATCAATCTGAATGACAGTGCATCGATCGAATAGCTATATGACGATGTTTTTTTCAAGAAGAAACTTCCGGCCACTGGGTTATCAATCCATTATTAACATGTCAGTCTGGCAGGCAAACCGTTTCTGTTTCTTGTCAATGTAACATTACACAAAGCACCTGGTATTGATATTTCGTGTATCCGTTTAAAATTATTCTTTCACTAGGCTCCTCCACCGCTTTATAGCTTAGTTAAAGTACACCGATCACTTACACGATTATGAGTTATTTAACAGTGTGTACGTCGCTTTACCTGTCACATTTCTGTAACTAAGTCATCGATGATTTGTATTATCAAGCTAAAGATCCCTGGTATCATTATACAAATCCGACCCTCTGCAGGTGCACTGTTTGTTGAAGATGATTTTAAAGCAGAAATCACTCAAACGGGCACGAACAAATAGACTAAACATTATTCTGTCATTCTGCAAAAACTTGATTTCATGACATTGTATACATTTTCGATAAGCAGAGAAAATATTCTGAACAGCCTATTTTCAATTCTTAGCATTTTACACAAGATATTTTCCACCACAGCAAAACTCTTGAGTACGGTAACAAAGTCAGTGGCAGTGTTTCTATGACAAGGATGATATATTCTGCATCTCAAAAAAGTATCGTTGAGGTTAAAGTTATCATATTTTTGCCTATGATGGGAAATTACCCACCGCGTACAACGCTGACAAATTAGACTGTTCAGCAAATGTCTCTTTATTATAAAAACAATTTCGCAGAATGACAGAATAATATATAGCGGATTTGTCCATTCAAATTTGGGCGATTTATGCGTTAAAATAAATTGAACCAAACAAGTGAACCTGGACGGGACGGATTCCTTAGGGGTGTTTTGGCGCTAGTACATATGTTTTAATGTTCGAGAAGGGTACGAATGTTTATTCATCATTTTTCGCTTTTTTTTGGATAGATTTTCCGTTTTTTTATTAATTTTTCGATACTTTCTCTCAAAAACTGATTAATGTGCTAGCAAAGAATTAGTATAGGAGAAAAACAAAATACTTTAATGCCATTTTACGCAAGAAAATGCGGAACAATGGAGAGAAACACCGAAGAACGGACTTTCCGAGAAAACCCCATGGACGCCATTTTGAATTTTCCCATGATCTCTTGTACCTAGTTTCAAAATGAAGCCAATAAGATTCGCGGAAATGTTAGAAAGTTTGAGCTTTCTCATTCTCTTTTCTTATGCGTTGATAAGTTTGGTATGGGAGAAGGACATAATGGCTCCCCCATGCCAGATACGGATGAATGCAGATGTGATCCTTGCTTCGTTTATCTGCTGGACAGATAACGCATTTTTGTGAGCTATAGACGCGAGAGTCAAACTTGGATACACATGGAAATAAATGTATGATATCTTTCACCGAATCGTTCACTGGTTATTATGGTTAAAAAACTTACGACTTTCGTGGACAACTTTCGACTTTAATATTCTCGAGTAATTTAATTTATTCTAGCTGTTGAGTGAATCTTTGGCCACCAAGTAAAGCATTACACGCTTATACATGTAGCTTCATCACTTCGACATTGTTATTGGAATCTACGTTAAATTCTTCAAACGAAAGAAAAACGAACTCGGTTACTTCAAATTAGCACCAGTATATTGGATGTTGAATATCAAATTGTGCAATGGATGTATTGCAGTATTTATCAAGTATATGATGTATATTGAATGTGTCAAATGGATAGAATATATTGAATGTATATAGGTAGATGATGTATATTTAATGTTTCGGTTTAATCCATATTTATCGATTATTCCAGAAAAAATTCTGTTCTTTTCTTATTCTTTCATGGTGGCACATCATACTGTACGAAACAGAAAAGTTATTTTGGGTTACTTCAGCTTTACTTAGAATACAATTCAATTCAATTCCTTTTATTGCTCGACTCTGTCATATATAGAGTATGGCAAATGACATAATAATAACGAAACAATATAAAAGACAATTTATACAGAGATAAAGCCTGTTACTGTTGCAATAAATTTTTTTGTGAAAAGAAGATAGAACTAAGTATACTCAACTAGGTTTGGGATTGATCTGTTCGTTTCTATATATGTACTATTTTAGCATGTTCTGATAGAGGGTTGAATAGAATTTCTATAACTTTTCCTTGTCCATTGCTGATGTGGCATTATCCTGTATTTGTAGGAGATCAGGTAATGGTTTTCTTTTAATACAGAGTCTAGGACATTCCAATAAAAAGTGTTTTCGTCCTCCATCTTTCTTGTATTACAGTCTACAGTATCGTTCATCTCTAGAAATATCATAGTACCACCCAGTCTCTATTTCTGTGTGTACTTGTTCTTAATTTGCTGATTGTTTATGTTTGATGTTTTTCTATTTTGTAACGGTATGGTTGTAGTGTGTATTTGTGGCAAGTCTGTCTGAGGAGTGTGAGCTTGCCAGAATATTGATTTTGATTCAGGTGTCTAAAAAGTGTGTGTGATAATTTCTTTCTAGATTCTCTTTCAGTTGTTTAAGATTTGCTTTTAGTCATTTCTGGGTTAATCCACAATCTGAGAATAATGGTTCTATTAATATTGATATACTTTTTTGTAGTATTTTCCCAGTTATATTGAGATAGGAGATTGTTTATGTAATAGTCATATGCATCCTTTACTAGTACATTTGATGTTGTCTGTAGTCTATTTCTGTATTTTAGCGATTTGGCTAGAATGAGGTGTATCAGTTGAAATTGTCCAAGTTCCGCACTACTGGCTATATTTGATGCTCGCTTTGGAACTCCCAGGGTCCATCTACAGTATTTCAATAGAACTTGTTCAAATTTTTAGGTTTATCCAAAAATTACCAGATTTATTCAAAAGCTTATTGTCTAGACCCCAGACTTCTGAATTATACAGAAATACGGGTGTAATTAGAGACTGGAATAAATCAGATTTAATTTTTATTGGAAAGTTGCAGTTGCTCGTAGTTTGTTTCAATTTAAAACGCGCTTTTATTGCTTTTTGTTCAAGGTCAACAATTGAGACATGGAAGGACCCATTCTCTTCAATAATGATTCTCAAGTACAAAGAAAAAAAAATCTTCAAAACTTTAAGATATATTCTCCGACTATTACACCAGCGGAATAGTCTTCAACATAACTAAGGAATATTCCTTAAGGAAATTCCAAAACGTGCTACGGAATATTCCTTCGGGGAATATTCCTTGAATTTTAAGGATTTTTTTTTCAGTGTAATGTAATGTGGTGCAATGTTGTAATGTAATATTATTCAATCGAAATTCTGGTTGGGCTTCATTTTTTTTCTGACGACATTGCATAATCATAATTAGAGACATACTGTAGTTAATTTTTGGATGCTAGAATATACAATATGTTTCAAGTGTTTTCAGTGAGTTTTGTAGCCCTGGGGTGTTTCTGAGATAAGGAGTAGGTCATCAGCATATAGGAGATGCGTACTGTCTTCTTCCAGCAGTTTGACCGGATTTGTGATCGAATGATCGAAGATTAGATCATTAACATATATGTTAAATAAGGTTCGACTCAAACTGTTTCCCTGACGGACGCCTATGTTACTTGGTATTGATAGGGATATTTTGCTATTATTTTTAACTTGAGTGTATTGTTGCTGTATATACTTTTTATAAGTTCATAGAAATGACCGGTTACCCCGATTCTTTGTAGCTTTAGGAGTAGTCCAGTATGCCAAACAGAATCAAATGCTTTTTGGAAATCTATGAAGCATAAATATAGTTTCTTTTTCTTGTTTTTAATATACTTATCTATCAAGGCTTTTAGAACAAACACGAGGTCTGTCGTTCTGTGATCAGTACGGAATCCAGCTTGAGTGTCGGGTAAGGTTTGAGTTTCATTAAGAAATCTAATTAGTCTGTTATTTAATACTTTAATGAATAGTTTGCTAAGACTGAGTAGGGATATACCTCTGCAGTTTTCTGGCTTTTGTTTGTTTCCTTTCTTGTGGATTGGTTATAAATAGGCATATGCCCAGGACTGTGGGAAGATTCCTGTATAGAGTATTGTGTTAAATAATTTGGTAACTGGGGAGAGAAGTATATTTTGCCCATATTTTAGCATATCATTAGATATTTGATCTGGTCCCGCAGATTTGTTGTTTTTCAGTGTATATATAGGGATTTTCACTTCTTTGGATGAGATACCTCCATTCAGGATGGAATTGGAATTTAGGGTGACTGATTCTAAATTTATCAACCCCGCTTTCAAATGAGGATCGCCCGGATTAGTGGTATTGTCAGTATTATGACATTGGATTATGGACGCGGATATTCTTTAATGGACGACAGCTGAATTATGAATGACGGACAAGACACTTGTAATTGAGTTTTTTTAAATGTTCGAAAAGAGAGGAGCATGTTCTCAACTGTCTTCTTCTTGTTATCTTCCCCCGACTTTCGTTCTTAGTTCCTTAAGGATGTCCGCTGGTGATTTTTGGCTTTGGTAGCCATTTCCCTGTTTTTCCTATTGGGTTATGTCTCTTTCCTAGGTTAAGAGATAGGAATTTCCCTTAAAAGCTTTCTAGCCGATAATTTTGCACGGCAACATCCATCCAATTTGATGAGATTTGATAGACATCGTGATTATCTGCAAACAGTTAGAATATAAGAAAAAGTTAAATACTATTTACATGAATTTTTCATGAATATACTCCAAGACAGGGCTATTCCCTATGTTTTCTGGGTTATCAAATGGAGCATGGGTTAGTTCACTTAACGTTGCCTACATCTAAAAAATGCAAACCAACCTAAAAAATTTTTTTTTGTTTTTCCTCATATTACACAATTATGAATGCAACAACACACATTATTCAGAAAGTTAATTACTTTGATTTACTAGAAGCGGACATGCTTAACTTTAAGCTTTAGAATAGGTTAACCAGGAGACTATACTGTGAAGTCATGTGACTCTGTCAGTATGTCGGCACCTCTTCTCACTTCCTTTATATGCGTTGTAATTCCACACATTCACCGATTCCTATCAAATTTCCCCAAGATATCGACGGCGTCACGCAATGTCAAGGCCACAATGGCATGACCATCCGATATTATTGAAACTCGTAATAGTATTGCGAATGGATATATGCGAGAAGACGATGTATTCCAACACAAAATGTATGTCAAAAAGGCCACATTTATTGTGCCACAGGTGTGAACTAAGTACTTTATTGACAAGGATGCATTAATTCTTCGATACGCCCAATATCAATTCCTAACCAGACATTAATCTGTGTTTGCAATATGTCGTGGAATGTATATACAATGAGGGTTTATAGCCATCGATCACTCTCTTTACCCTTTTGGGCAATTCCATTTATTCTGGATCAATTCCAGTACAAAACTATAGTGGATCTATTGACAATCGTATCAACATTTTTCTGCCAGTTCGGTGGATTCAATTCATGTATCTGTCGGGGAGTTACCAGCTCTGTAATTCATCATCGTCGCCAGAGGTCTTTTTCATAATGGATTTAGAGCTACCTATATTGGCTGAAGAGATTTCTGTTACGCTCCTGTTCACACATATTACCACGTCTGATTGGAAAGAACACATACGAATTCTCTAAATCAAAGCCCTCTGGGTTACAGTAGTCTCACCATCAGAAACACCCAGTCAGAGCGATGACTCACTTTATGTCGCGATGGCGTTTACATATTTCAACGTTTTATCCACGCAATCGTGTAACAGTACAAATTAATTCCATTTGGCAACCAATGCATAAGGTGACTTTTTGAATTATTTAAAAATTATGGAAGCAGATAGGGGAAACCGGACAAATATATTCACAGCTTTGGTGCCCTAGACTAGAGTTGTTGTTATTTGGCCGCTTGGAATGAAGATATTAAAATTGGAAGTTGTCTAGGAGATATAGACTGTTGATCAGGTGTTCCCGTGTTATTCACCACTCATCATTCATTCCTGACATCTGTCAAACTTGCATTATTATCGATTTGTTTATGTGATCGTAGTTGAGTCTATCATCTCAAGATAAATCGCTTCAAGCTGTCAACAACTCGTGTTCACGTGAACTGATATTATCAGAATGTGACAGAAATACGCTTTGACTTACAGAAGAGAATAGAAATTCTGAATGATCTATGGAGGGATTTGGTGATATCGATAATCTAGATTTGACGATGAAACCTCACGCTGTCTCCCAGACGTTACTAAAACCCGCCAATATTATAGGCTATTCGAGTAACTGTCTTGAAGGGTATTTAAGGCTTTTGATGTGACTAGTTATTTCTAGTATTCCATTCCTCGCATTAGCTAGAATTCGTCATATCCTATTGGATCTTGTAAATGGACATAATATTTGTTCATCATGAATGCTCGTTCATGTAAATATGTATACATTGTTTCATTTCTCTTTATTCATAGTCACTTTAGTCGAGCTGCTCCTTACCATGATCCATTTGATTATCTTATCATTTGGCAACCAGTTAGAGCATTATACAGGACTGATATTGGGACCGATTATTAAACTATTTTCAACAGCTTAGGGACCGCAAGTCAACAATAGAGCAAGTTTTACCTTCCCCCCCCCCCCGCAACCTGAGGACTTTTGCCGACGACTTTTTGTTTCGAAATCCTATCGTGTCCAAATTTGAAAAGCACTTGCTGCACTCTGGTCCTTGGAGCGTTTAACATTCATGGAACTTTGAAACACCGGCATTGTGGCACGGACATCTATTTCTGGATTTGGATGTAGATTGCAGAAAAACATATGAATAGGTATAATCCCTTAAACTATGACATATTTGGTTTATTTGGAAAGATGCGTTGAAATAACAGTCACATTTAAACATGCATGTTTGAGGTGATCTGACGTCATAATGAGGTCATAATTCGACAACTTTGTTCAAAATGGTATAGTCACATTATTTTTGCTTAAACTATCTATGGAATCTATGGAAAGACAACAAAGGGACTAACGTACTGACGACAGATTATACCACAATTGACGCCGTTGTGCCGTAATTATGGCGTCTCAACTTGTTACTATCAGCTATTACCTCATTTGAAAAAAAACACTTTATCTTCTTCTCAGTTTACCTGGAACGATATTGGAAATTCATTGCTAATGTTCGAAGATAATATATTGGTTCGATAAAAACATGTTTAGGTGCCGTCAGCATAATATAGAGGGTCTAAATTTCAAGCATGACAATCCGCCTTTTGCGCTATTCGTAATGCCGGTTTCGGCCGCAAGGTGGCGCTAGCGCTCACGGCACTTTGGTCTGTTCCGGTTGTCTGCTAATGTAAACATGTGCAGGAGGGAAGGCGGGTATTGTATTTCGCCTGGTTTCGTCAGATTTTCTCACTGATGGAGACGTCCTTGGTAGTTTACGTAAGTATAGTCATCAAGTCTAATGTCAGCTATTCCTGTTTTCAAACACTATGGATAATCCTTACATGTGTCTTACTCATTGTTTACAATTTGAGTAATGTCAAACATTTTAATCTTTCAATCTGTGACTGGGTTCTCCAGACGGGAATACATTTAATCTTTTAATCCTTGATTTTTGATTGCAAATTCTGGAGCTTTCCGTGACTATTCCATCGGGTCTCACTAGCGTGATGCTTCTCAGCCAATCTGCTCTCTTTTTCTTCTTGGGTACCCTATGAAGAGAGATGACCGTCCCATCATACAAAATCTGCTTCTCCCGGTTGCAACAGATAAAACAATATCTATGTCCTCCAACTCTGCCTCCCACCATTATGAAAATGATTGGCAGTAGAAGATAAGCATAAGTCAGTAGGCCTAATATTGGTCCCAGAGAATATATATCGTGGAAGTGAATCAGTCAAAATATTTTGTGTGTTATGGGACAGAACAGGGATATGTAGATATATATATACATTTGTTTCAATGCATTTTGCAGAAGAACTAAATGGTATAATAATTAGATAATTAAAAAATTAAAAATAAGTAGCTATTAGTGCAAAAACTACTTCCTCAGTATTTATGAGAAGTTAATTAATTTCCTGTTCAGTGTGTCTTTTCACAATAAAATTATGAAACATTACCAGCAGTCCCAACTGAGGCGGGTTGGGTTCTTGTTTATCACATTATAATCATACAGCTACATTAACAGCTACATGGTAGTCGGGTTAACTAATAATCCGATTATTTCTCACAGTACTTGATCAAACAAACTGGCCCCTGCTGATTGTTTTGAGTGGAGTGTGGTTTTTAATCAGGCTGAACTGCCGGCCACTCACCATGTTTTATAACAACAACAACGACGACCTTTGATTGCCCAATTTGTTGACAAAGCGGCTCTTATTATGCTTGTACAAACGAGTAAAAATTAGACTTGATGACTATACTTACGTAAACTACCAAGGACGTCTCCATCAGTGAGAAAATCTGACGAAACGAGGCGAAATACAATACCCGCTTTCCCTCCTGCACATGTTTACATTAGCAGACAACCGGAACAGACCAAAGTGCCGTGAGCGCTAGCGCCACCTTGCGGCCGAAACCGGCATTACGAATAGCGCTGACCGACATCATTATCACAAGGTAAAATATATTTAACGCTGCTATGACGTGACTAAAATGACATAATGCTGAAATACTGGCAAATTACAACACATATAAGGGAAGTGGGAAGAGATGCCGACATACTGACTGCGTCACATGACTTCACAGAATAGTCTTCTGGTTAACCTATTCTAAAGCACATACCAAGAATCTAACGATTCGTGATATGTGTTGTATCTCAGGTACGCTTTTATTGTACCTGTTCATGTGGCAACTTGGATGATATGACCACACGGCCCCTAGCACCGGCATAAGCGGTATTAGATACAAATCTAGAGAGCTATGATGGAAATGCTCTGACAACTCGTATACTGGTAATTGGTGAGCTGTTTCGCTGTGACAACTCGTACATTGGAGATTGGTGAGCTGTATCGTCGTCAGATGTAAATGACGGCATTTAACACAAAAGACTAGCCTGTAAGGCCCGATGTCGACCCAGCATCAACTTCCCACAAAATGCCAACATATATCAAAGACCAAAAGGTCTGTACAGGGGGCGGGCCTCGGGGACGAAACGTCCACCAGCAGAATCTCGCCATATACAGGTAAAAATTACAACACATATAAGGGAAGTGGGAAGAGGTGCCGACATACTGACTGCGTCACATGACTTCACAGAATAGTCTTCTGGTTAACCTATTCTAAAGCACATACCAAGAATCTAACGATTCGTGATATGTGTTGTATCTCAGGCACGCTTTTATTGTACCTGTTCATGTGGCAACTTCGATGATATGACCACACGGCCCCTAGCACCGGCATAAGCGGTATTAGACACTCTTAACTTCTTACTATCAGCGATTACTTTATCTGAAATGCAATTGATCTCTAGCAATATATTCCACCATAATGGCGTGGTAATATAGATGTCATACTTCAGTAAAAGTGTTTCGTAGCTCTTTTCTTAAAATTTCTTACATGAAAATTTACATTTTGTCTTCTTTTTGAAAAGAAGGAAAATGAGTGTACCTCTATGACAAAGAATATATTGAAAAACTTTTTGACTCCTCTCCAACGTTAATTTTTTTTAAATTTTCTCAAAATAGGTCGAAACGTATTTATTCTCATCCAAGAAAATTTAAGACTCATAAGAAATATAATCTGGAATTTTCTTAATATTTCAGATTTTTTGAAAAGAAATATATTTGACCGGTTTGTAGGTTTTTTTTCAATGTTTAAGGGAAACGTTCTTCGATATTATGTGTTTTGTGAAGTTACACTAATTTGGCTAAATGTAATGTACTGTCTTGAAAATTGCAAAATGCAAAACGAAATTCTCTCAAAATTTGACTAATTAACCTGATTACAAACTTCCAGGATATTAAGTTATTTATTGTACGTAAGGTTAAATATGTCCAGAATCGTATGATAGCCTTATTTAAGTGTTTAAGTCCTTCGTTTGAGATTGAAAAGTTAACCTAATATACTGTAAATCCAGTAAAGGGAGATACTCCGATAATTAATTTTAGTTTACTGTTTTGGATAAATCCCAGAATCAATTTTGGATCTGTATTACTATTTGTAGTAGTACTTTCGGTTTGTTATTGAAATAATCACATTTTTATATTGTTTTGTTATTGTTTAGCATCGGTCAGATCCCTTGCTGTCGGAAACAGTAACGTTACACAATTATGTGCCCGGCTGTTGAATAGCTTCGTGCCAGACCAAGCGTCTTTGTGCTTTGAGTCGGGGACAATGTCCTCAATGTTAGTACAGGGTGAAATAATGATATGTTTGAGAGACTACAGATTACTTTAATTAATGTTAATTAATAAAACAATCAGAGTAAAGCATCCATCTATCTATTATCATTAACACGGTGATATTTCCAAACAAGGCACTGTCTCTGTGCGACGATTGTAGACACTGAAGATTGTACATGCATAGTTGATCATCGTGTAACATTTCCTGGTTTGTATGGTATTGCTATATGCCTATATATGTATGCACGAGGTGGATATAGTCTGAGAAATTGAGGAATCTACGACAGCCGGGAGATAATATAAGATTAGCAATTATGTTCTGATTGTAATAATAGGCAAATTTCGAAAATGGTCGGCAACTCGGTATGGTAATTCATAAAACATAGTATTACTATCAACTAAACAGTTAAGTTCGAACAAAATGACAGTACGAATATGTGGCTCTAAACATTCGAAACTAAATTTTTGTTGCAAGATAGCTATACCAATTGATACTATTATTTTATTTAATTTGATAATAATACGAGTAGTTTATACCCTCAAGAATGTTCACATGATCTACAGTTACTGTACACACATGAGCCAATAAGCATCGGTGCCACATGCCTTCAGGACTGATGGGTCCGCTTAATAAGAACATTCCAATGGCGTGCCCAGGCCTGTGTGCATTACTTCCCCTCAAACGGATATTCTAGTACTTCCATAATGGCATCGTCCATCTTGTCAGTACTATTTGACTTTCTATTGGTGAATGACCTGAGGGAAATAAGCCCAGATGTCCGTAAAGTAATAAATGAAGTAATTGCTACCCACAAGAAACGCACGACTGAGAACGGTCCTCACATTACGCGCGGGGAACTTTCAGGTAAAATTACACGGGCTAAATAACGTCAAGGCAGGCCCAGTTTAAGCGAGTTTTCCGGCAGTTATCGGGAGATAGACCGCGAGATCTGTCGATAAATCTATTGAGCATATCGTGGACATGCATTAAGATGTATTGGCGTATAAAAAGCCGACGATGAAAGTGGCCAAGCAAGAATCGCTGCTTGCTCTTGGCTGAAAATGAATTGTTACAGCCCAGCTAATGTAGCGATGTTACTGTGACACAAACTAAAACATTTTCTCCGCATGAAGCATAACAGAGGCTCGGCTCTTCGGTTTGTTCTGACACTATAGAAATAAAGCAGCTGTGCTTGGCGGCTGTCTTCAGTGATTGCAAATCAATTTTCGACGATCATGTATGCGGAGAGCTATTGTATTCAGTATCCACCGCGTACATATGTCGATGACTGTGACAGTTGAACTTTGCACAGCAAGCATATTGTTGTTGGAGGATCGAGACAAAGTTATTTCGCAAACAGACGACTTGATTGATTCTGTATTATCAGTCATTATTGTGGATGGCCTTCTCTGTAAGCGGGTTTCTGTGAGCAGCATCCAGCGAGGGCTATTGTGAAAGCGAAATTACGAAGAGCACCACCTGGCACTTGACAAAGGAATAGTTTCGACGGTAAGTCTACCGCTTTCCACCACTGGCCATTTAAGAGTCAACTCACAGTTTTGCCTTTGCGAAAGTCATGGATTCCAATGAAGCATCCAATTGTATATGTCATGAGCCGAAGTCACGTGGGTGAGATGGATAGTTGTGAATGCGGCGTAGGCCGACTAACGTGATCACTATCGACTAGAAGACTAGTAAATGACAGTGGAATCCGGTGAGGAAGTACTCAGAGAACGTCGGAGAGCGAAGAGTGACATAATTTTTTAAATTGAGGCAAGTTTAGAGTTTAGGTATGATAGACTCCATCCTAAACTTTCGTCCGTAAACACTATGACACTGAATCATACTGAAAACGATTCGTTCCCAGAATTTCTTAATTTCACTCTGGATTCGGATGTTACCTTTGACAACTTATCTTTGGAAGATGATGATATCAGACTGTTGGGTGTTGATAATGCCCGTTTAGTACGATTAGTGTGTGTGGGGATGGTACTGGCAGTAATTGATGTGGTTGCGATGCTCGGTAACATTTTGGTCATACTTGCTGTATTTTCATTCCGAAGGCTGAAGACCGTTACAAATTGTTTCGTGGTATCACTCGCCAGTGCGGACTTGATGCTGTCTTTATCAGTCATGCCTTTGGCCATTTTGGTGGAGTTGGTCGGTGTTTGGCCATTAGGACCAGTGCTCTGTGATATGTGGGTATCTCTTGATGTTTTACTTTGCACTGCGTCAATCTTAAACTTATGTTGTATAAGCTTGGATCGCTATCTTGCCATAACGAGGCCTTTGCTCTATGCTACAAAAAGGAGTAAACGATTAGCCTTGGTGATGATATTTGTGGTTTGGTGTGCTTCTATCATAGTTACCTGTCCGCCGATATTTGGCTGGAAGGAACGGGGTCGGTACGAACATTCAGAAGAATGCGGCCTGACACAGGACCCCGGATACATCATCTACTCTGCTCTTGGATCATTCTATATCCCAATGTTCGTTATGGTATTTGTGTACGCTAGGATTTACAAGATCGTCTTCGACAGAGAGAAACGACTACTGCCATACAGGCGGAGTTTATTACATAGCCGTAAGAAGAGAACAGAATCCAGCAACAGTGATGAAAATAATGTCTTGTTAGTGATGGAAAACCTTCACCGTTCCCCGGGTCAGCGTAGGACCCTAGAGGTGAATTCGTATACAACCAGGAACGGTCGAGCGGCAACAAGGAGTCGATCGCTGGAAAACTTGCCTGGGTACATCATACCGAATCACGCAACAACAGCTCTTGATTTAGATTCCAATAGACAAGGAAACGAGACTCCGAATCACCGTGGGAATCACCAAATGAGAAATTGTTCGGGCTGTACGAATTCATTTAGGAACCAAACAGGGAGTGATAAATATAAGGATGTGCGTAAAGCAGAGAAAGCTTTGATTCTGAAAGAAGGTAAAACGGCCAAATCGCTGGCCATGGTAGTAGGGGGGTTTGTGCTCTGTTGGCTCCCTTTTTTCATTGTGTACATTCTGCGAGCCTTTTGCCAAACTTGTCAAATCAGCACGATTTTATTCGCGATACTCACCTGGCTAGGCTATTTCAACTCAGTCATTAACCCCTTCATCTATGCATTTTCTAACCGAGATTTTCGTCACGCATTTTGGCGCCTAACGTGCGGTGCTTGTGCTTCCCCTACTGTTGCCTTATAGACAACCCAAAAGTCTCACTTTGATAAACTAGTTCTCTACGAAACAGCTCAATGAATATCTTAGAATTGAATCTGGTGCCATGCCATTCTTCTCCCTATTGAATATAAATGCTGAGTACTGAATGCTGAAAAATATCGAATCTATGTGCAGTTCTTCTAATAACGCACACCCACGTAGAAAATAAATTTTATACTAATAGTATCAATATTGAAGAACAAATTGGTTTTTAAACATTATGTTCACGTATTAAACTTGAAGAATCAGAGTCTGGCTTTCATATTTTGATTTCGCTTATCTGTTTGTTTACTTCTTTCATTCTTCTCGTCGTTATGGATTTTCAGATTATCTTCGAACGTGGTTATGCTCTTATGATGGAGACTGGTATCTCTCCTTCCAACATAGAATTTCATTGAAACTACTTACATGAAGCATTACTGTTATACACATATTAGATTATTCATGAGAAATTGAATTTCCCTCTATTTGAAATGTATTAGGACATGTAGCCTGAGGTGTCTCCGCATTAAAGATAGTACTGGTATCTCATTATACTTATTAGGTTTCTCCTTAACTGGGATTGTTTGAAATGACAGTGTTCCGGTCAGTGACGAAAGTGTACACATATTAGCTCTTAGACCTGTCGGAAATCTCCAATGTGGCCCAGGGCGAACAACATAAGGTTGGCTACCAACCTCCCAATGGTCATGACCGCGCGCCTTCCCCTATGCATGTGCGAGCGAGATTCAATCCCTCCTTTCACTTTAATTCTCGGGGCATCGACGGGTTTACTGGCACGCGAATCTCGGTGTAATGTTGTGGTTCATAATCTCCCTCTCCAGCCTATATATCTGCAGCATTGGGCTAAGTTTTAACTAATGATACGCGGTGTAAATATGGTAAATAGGCATCAAATTATCCTACTGTTCCAAAAAAGTACCATCATGTTTACGTTCATGATAATTTCAAATCGAATATAGTCAAGGTAGATGGGAAATTACTAACCACAAATTGAATCCCTCGTCAAGGTACCTGTCGATGCACCGGAGTAATTCTTTTGTCTTCGGACCAATGTGGAAAAGGCGGATTGGACAACGGCTTTATCCAACTACCTCGCTGGGGGTCTAATAATACCCCAGCCACCAGTCAGATTTTTGGATCGGATTCGGGACCGCGCGCACATCGCCGGAAGTGACATCATATATAGTAAAATAGATGTTTAGTGAACATTTCGATTATTTTTCAAGTCTGCATAATACCTCTGTTGACCTAGCGTTAAAAAGAATTATCTGGAGATTATTTTCCCTGTTTATCTGGACAGAGCATATGAAAAGTAGTTCGCTCATGTGCAAAACTGAAGGAGTTGTTCGGCTGGATTCAAACAACCGTGCGTACGTGGGTTTTCCCCTATACGTCATAGCAACGTAGTAAAGGTCAACTTCCGCTATTGGAGGCAGGGATGATAAATGAGCCTGTGAAATGGAGCATGCGCTGTAGGGAGGATGGGCGTTATCGTCGAGGTAGTTGGACGTTCATAAGGTCACCGCGGTACATTTTTACAGTCATTTCCGTCTTCCAGAGTTTACCGGAAAATTCTTGGAGTGTTATGTGGCAATCGTGATAAGGTACCAATATTACTGTATAATATGTACGTTATGTGACACTGGTGATACAGTGAATCACAATTACATGTTATGCGTTATGCGGCAGTACTGATATAGCACATCGTGATTACTGTATAACGCATTATGTGGCTTTCAACATAGAGTGCATCACTCATCGCTCTTTGAGTATAGCAATTTGTTTGAGCATTTTGCGTGAATATATAGTTTAATGACAGACCAAACGGGGGTCTTGCACAATGCAATTTTCCAATCTGCTTCTGTGAGTGCCATTTCCTGTTTACCGAAATTGGTTCAGTTTACCAATCAACTGACAGAACAAGCACTTACGCTTTATATTCTGGTCCTATTGTGGAAGCCTCCCGTCGACAGCATACACAGATGTTCGCATTAAGATGAGTATGTTGATCTAGTCACAGTATACTCTCGTCCTGACATTTCTCTTCTACCTTCGTATAGCTCAACGAACACCAACTATTAACCCTACCTGTCCTGGGGGGGGGGGGGAGGTGCGAAATGACCCCCCTACCAAAATGGAGAGCTAAAACTCCTTGACTTTATAGTTTATCATATTGGCGTCATTTTTGAGCCTATTTGCATAGCCCCCCCCCCCTCCCCCCCAAGCAGATGATCATAGGTAAATTCAAGATGGCGGCGATGTGGGGGTACCAGAAAAGTGATGTTCTTGTCATATTCTGCTTTCTTTTTCAAAATTTCTGCTTTTTCGTGCTGATAAGTGAGTAAAAACTATTATATTTGACATCACATCAATATTTACTAATTTATCATGCAGTTTTTGCGGAGAAATTGCATAAATAAAAAAATCGGAAAATCCGACCGAAAAATCGACCAAAAATGCCGTTTTTGAAAATGACGTCAATGTGACGTCATCAAAGCGGCCATCTTGGATTTTTACATTTTCTGGTAGATCTGGACCTAAGGGTATAGTGTGGTAAGTTTCAGCTCCCTAGCTCAAGAGGTAAGAAAAATAATTAGCGGGGCCATTTCGCCTCCCCCCCCCCAAGGCCAGGATACGTCCCAGGCCAGATAGGGTTAATTGATCGTAGTTTGCACGATAGTGTTCTTTCTTTTTTCGTGAAATCCAAATTACGCAATAATTCTGAAAGAGCAGAATCTCCTGATCCTTCTATCTAATCATCTAAGTATATCAACAGCCATTCCTGATTTTCTAAACCCGTATTTGCATATGTAAGCAAGACACGTGTTTAAGGAACAACATTGTGATATTTGTCAGGAGAGTTTCTAATTCTATTTGTTGTTTGATCAGGTTATAAATTTTCCTAGCGAGATAATGAAATAACTGTTGATCGTTCTGTTTTTGCGTTGGTTGTGATTCAATGTCGCTCAGTCTACACAACGGACATACTGATATAACGAGTGTTATTAATAAGTCATCCTCACTGATAATCAGGAAAGGCCAAAGATCACTGATATCCACGGTTTTGGGAAGGTATAAATTCAAAGAGAACAAATGAGGGGGAGGAATGTTTTACCTGAGGGTGGATAATTGTGAAGGTAATGGTGATATTTACTATTTCTAGCTTGTTTGTTACGACTGTAATGCATGGTATTAATGTACCAGATTAATATTGCAGATCAATACAAGCTTAAGGGTCCATCACATAGAAGGGGATTATTTTATGAAGGCGTCACACGTTGTACTGCCAATCGATAATGAAACGATCCTTCCCATTCTCTCAAGGGAAAGGTATCACGTATAAAACAAATTAACGAATGTGACGCTTGTGAGAAAACAAATGACGCTCTGATAACTATGGAATCCTGTTTATAATAGTGACCTGTATTCAGCGACACACAAATCGAGGCGTATGACAACCCTGGTGAAATGAGAGACGCATGTACTTTCTAGACATTCGTTCTTATAAAAAAAAATAGCTGCGACATGTCACATTTGATGCATGCTCTTTACCCATTTTGTTACATTTACGTTGTCCATAATAATTTGAATAAGCAGTTCGATAATCAGTGGTACATCCCAATAACGGTTTCCGTAACAGGTAACCCCGTGGGGCTTCCGGGGATTGACCTGGGATGTCATCGTGCACACCGCAGGGCATGGTAAGAATAGGCATCAGCTCCTCAGACAGCTTGTCGTAAGGGGCACCCGTGGTGTTCCTGGGTGTGAAAAGGAATAGAACCCCACCCGTGTGGTTCCCGGGTGTGAAAAGGAATAGGACCCAACGTCGTAATATGACTGAAATATAGTTGAAAGCGACGTTAAATCATATTCACTCACTCACTCACTCACTCACTCCATAACAGGTAACCCGTACGAACTGGGACACTGATATTTAGGTAGCGAATATTTTTGAATACAAATAACACCAGTTCCGGGATTCTAATATCTAGTAACAAGTGTATTAAAGTTTATAACTGATTCCCTTTGAATTTGTCCGACTCTTCTTCAACGATTTAAATTGCTACCAAACTTGAAAAGAAAAATGCTGAGTCAAAACGTTGAAAAGGGGAAGCGGACAGAATGCATGGGTAACGGGCACATTCACAATGGACAAAATACAAACGGACAACATAGCAAACGGACAAAATGGTGAACGGACAAAATGACAACGGACACCATATCTTTAAATAATACCCTAAACACTTCATAGAATGCATCATTTTATTTTGCAATTCACTCATGCTAACCAGCAATGAACCGTCTGTACGTGGTTTACCTTGGAGGGAAGCGTTTTGTTTACTACTGAACAATATAAAATATTTCGTTACATATACAAGCGTCCAGTCCGTCATTCAATATTCAGTCTAGTCCGTCATTCAGTATTCTCAATATCCTCACACTTCAGGTAAAAACTTAATTAAACCTTCTACATTCTCTTTATTATTGGAGATATCAATTCATGCTAAAGAGTATTAAATGGTGTGGTTGAAAATGTTACGGTTCTCCAGTTGGCGTGTGTGGAAAAGGTTGAGTCGAGAGTTGTTGTCATTCCCACGGCCTGCAAAGTGATTTATAGTATCCGTAAACATTTTGTTTTCGCAAAAGTTGACCTCGAAACTAACTACATGTTGTATATATAACCTGTTGTAAGTATAATTCACAATACCGTATCGGTTTGTTTGTGTACAACGTAACCGGATCTTTACGTGGGCAGCTGCGGGCTCACCCCCAATTGGGGTCGAGGACTTTCTGATCCGATGGACGTCAATGTGAAACTTGGTCAGGATACATCATAGCTATGGGAACGGGGAGATTGACTGGAGAAAAGAAAACGGCGGATATGAGCATCTCACCACCATTGTGATATAAACATTAACATAACATCCTTAGCCGATGAAAGATGATTAGGATGATTTTCTAGACAGATTCTTGAAGGGAGATGGCAGGGGGTCTAAATGGCATTAATAGTCCGGGCGCCACTCGCGAGAACGTGTCATTCCGTAGCACCCCCCGCGTAGATTTTGTTTGACTTCTTTTTTATGAAGATCAACATCTCCCGGTCAATTAAATACCTGATGTAGTTATCTACGGTGGTGCCTAAGGTTGCTACATGCAATTGTTTGATGCTGACTGGTTTTGAAAAATTTAAAACCGGAATGGGGGTAGGGGTAATTCAGCCCTAATATTTTTAGTACCCTTGCGATTCGCGATCTGAAACTTACACAAATTTACCTCCGAATAATGATCTTTCAGATAAAACAGTCCAAATTACTCTAGCTAATATAGCCACGTCATAGTGACGTCATAAGCTCGAGCAGCTTTTGTCTCATGAGTTTTGGGAAATATTTTCTCCGATTTTCTCCGTTTCTTTCGCAGTAATCCATTCTTGGTGATATTTGACATATAATCTTGAAAGATATATGTCTCCCACTTAATTATAGACCAGATACCTCTTTCTACTAAGTCCCGTTTGACCTCAGCATGGATTCATATCTATGTTATCCGGTCATGACACCATTAAATCCAAATTAGGGGAGATTACCCTCCCATATTTTCTTTAGTTCGCGGTTTATCATACTGAAATGCTCCACGCATTGCTTTTGGATATCGACCTGAAACGTAGAGTAACCAGACTTCCGGTAACTTCTTTAGTTTCGTCGCTATGACGTCATGAATCTAGAAATTGTATTTTTTCTTTATTTGTGTCTGATTATCGCACCTTGTTCTTTCTTTATTTCTATGAAATATTATGCTTATATCGGGATAGTGTTTCAAAATGTCTTATGTGAACCAAGTGTCGTACAGAAGTAAATTATTATGATTTTGTGGGAGACAAACTCATAATCTGGCCCGAAATAAGACAGAAAAACAAAATCTAATTGAGGGTGTTCCACAAAAATCGGGGTCAGTTGGAATTCCTCATGTTTCTTGTCTACTCAAAGTTATATTGTGAAAACTTGGATTATAATGATTTTGCATGGGTATACGTAACTTTAATACAACCACAGCAAGGGATTGAGAGGAAACATTAATTGTAATGAATAAGAAAGGACTTTATTGCTGGAGATTGTCTGTTTGCTCAATCTTGTTTGCAATGAAATATGGGTAGAATCGAAATGGCGACCGTGCTGGGATGGTCTGATATCTCAGTAAACTAAGATGGTATAGGGGCCATGAGGATATTTCATAGTCTCCACATGAGCACCTGCAATAAAAGCGCGGCCGAGATACTTAGGCTACGTTGGAGAATCCACCTCATCCTTGGATCTGAATGTGAGGTGCCGAGGGAAGCCGAGTCATATGGTGGCCTTTTAGTTGCCAGACGTCGTCAATTTTTCCCCACCTTTCTGCATATCGCTCCAATATATTACCTGTATATGGTAGCTATCTGCAGGTGGACTGTTGGTCTCCGAGGCCCGCCCCCTGTACATGTCATTCGACAAATATGTGTAGGTTTATTATATTGGCGGGAAATTTAAGCCGTTCGACGTCGGGCATTACTGGTTAGTTTTTCGAGGTATTCTTGCATTTACCATGTTTACCCCATGCTGAGACATTTACGCCATCGGGCGTTCTCGATGCTCATCCATTAACATCAAGCGAGTTATTTGTTTGAGCTGATCTGTCATCACAGCTCCCGAGCTAGTGTATCTGAATCCGCTTAAGCCGGTGTTAGGGATCGTGCGGATACTTCATATTCTTCACATGAACAGCTGCAATAACCGCGTGCCTGAGATACCAAGTCCACCGTATTCTCGTGTCTGAGATCTGAATGTGAGGTGTCGAGAAAAGCTTGTGGTTGAGTCATATGGCCGCCAGACGTCAGTTTCTACCACCTTTTGTATATAGCTCCAATTAATCATATATATATATATATATATCTCTCTCTCAGTTTGCCGAGACTGGCCTGCTATTTGCAAAAATGGACAGAAGAGGGATGCGCAAATACATGACGGCAAGATAACACAGCCTTACAATGCAACTGGATTTTAGCTATTTTTTGTTTTTGGCTATAACGTCTGAGGCTGTTCAATCTAATTAAATTAAATCCTGTCTGCTCCTCCATTTGGATATGTCGGTTGAAGGATCTAAGAGGCTTACAGTAACTCGAGTGACAGCCAACCCTGAGAACACTTCATAGTGCTTTGAAGGGAACATTAATGATAGAGAATTTGTAGTTGGCTCAGTCGACTTAGACTTTCATGTTTCCGCGGTCCCGACATTGTGGCACCATAATACGTGGTAGATATATGGACTGGTCTTTGGTGTAATCATTAGGACAAACGGACACTGTGACCCTATCTCCCTCCCCGACTGCAAGTGGACTAGTCCAGATGCGATCATGATGTCATAATGCTATTAAATATTCATGGTAAGGGCGCTCAGAACACCAAATTCAAGTGTAATACTTAATATTCTATATAGCGACATGTACGATTAGGGAGCATTGATAGGATATTAATTTATTAGGATTGGGGGTTGTTTGGATATCATGTGTTTTCACATAGTGTTCAAATGAACATTGCATTCAGAGCGTGACTGATACTCTGGACACGACTTGGAATTCATTTGGATAAAGAATAATGATCAGTGATTTCAGAGTTTATATATAGAACATAATTATGTCTTGCTGACAGCATTGAAAACTGTTTTTCTTGTATTTATTTCATACACATTGGAATTGAGGCTAACTGTCATACGAAATAGGTCTTGCGATTCTTGAAGCGGAATTCCTTTATGGACTGCGGCTGATTATTGAATCTTGATATCGGATCTGACACTTGCTAGTGATATAACTATTGTATTGACAAATTCATTGGATCTTTCATTTCGTATTTTTTTTTTCAATTACCTTTTATACAAAAGGAAGGCATTGGAATGTTTGTTTTTGTTTGTCAATATCAATTAAGCATCACAGTGTAATAGAACGTTCCCATAATGTATATCTAGCTTCAAGAATGGAACCAAAGATACTGACAAGTATCAATTTTCGAATGAGATATATTTATCGAATTAATTTATATGAATTGAGGTATACATTTTCAATTTCGACCATCCACATTTTCTTTGATGTGGATGTTATACGAATTAGGTCTTTGGATTATACACGTTGGGTGGGCACGGGCTTCTGTTGCTTAAATGCATTTTGTCTCACTTTATGCATCATATTTGAGAACAGTTTGATGGGGTCTGCCTTTCGTCTTCTCTCAATACTTTCAGACCTGAATCCATTCCCATCATTTCATGTAACATTCATTCATTTCATCTAGCAAATTAACTGGTTTTCTCTAATTAGATATCGAAACATTGGCGAGACTAGAAAAGTTGAATCCATCTTCTTTCTGTATGTCCATAATTTCTTGGTTAATAATTGACCACAAGCTAGATTAATAAATGCAAGCGGCAAGTTCATGTAAAGCCGTTCTTGGATAAGAGTTGACCATTAGCAGCTAGTTGATAATCCTTAACCTAAGTCGAGCAGAGTTTAACATGTGTGAAACATATTAAACACATACAATAATTAAACGTAACATTAAAAGGGCGGTGAGAAACGAAGCCGGCGTACTGACAAGAAGTCATATTACCCCACCGACAAATATACTGACTGCATATTTCTAAAAACATCACAAGAACCAAAAGTGACCCCTGTGATGATTTTTATCTCAACCCCGCTTTTATTGTGACTGTTCATGTGGATATATTGAATTACATGACCACACGGCCCCTAACACGGACTTGGGCGGTATTAGATACAAATATTTCAGAGCGACGATATATAGCCCTGTAACATTGACTATGCTATAAAGAATATACACGAGAGTTCAAAACAGACATTACAGAGACTTCATTCCAGAAGTAGATAGATAGATAGATAGATTCTTTATTGCCATGAATATGTAAGTACTATACATAGCGCCACATGTGGCAGATAAAAAGAGGAAACAATTACACATAAAGATTGAAGTATTGGAAGTTTGATCCCTCGTTTTGCCCAACTAGTATCCAATCACAAGGTGTGACCCAAGTGTGAAGAAGATATCGAAGCATAATCACCCCTACCCCCATTCCTTGTTTGTTTTTGTGTTACTCAGAGAGCATTGGGAGAAGGCATCATGCGACCTTACTCATTATCGTAGACACCAACATGCATTCGTGGTCTTGAATACACGCATCAAGCAAACGCTAACAGGGTAACAATACACCGCTGGAAAATTACAACAAAAGTGCAAGAAAAAAATACTTCCATGGTGATAATAACGACATAGTGACACCAATATTGAAGATAATTGGAATCGGATTGCTTTATCTGAATGATCCGTACACAGACTCAATATGTGATAAATTTCATTGCGTTAGGAAAGGGGAGGAATAAAATATTAGAACGTAATCACCCCTACCCCTATTTCGGCTTCATATTTCTCATGCTCTGGTGCCGTTAAACATGGTTATGTTGCATCCATGAAGTGCATATTAGATGGTTAAACCAGGTCTAGAATTAAAGAAGAGAGGATTATCTTTCACAAATACAAATCAGGCAGAATGCAAAAAGAGTTTTTGCAACTGCAAAACAAAAAAAATCGAGTCTCATTTCTAAAAAATTCGAGGAAAAATGTATCCTCCAAGTTATGACGTCATCATGACGTAAACAACATAAAAGGCGTAACTTGGATTACGTTATCTAATAGAACATTATTCAGATGTCAGGTATGGGAAGTTACAGAAAGTTTAGTGCAAGAATAAAAAAGATATACGCTCATAAATACCCCTACCCCCATCTTAGAGTTAAGTTTTTCTTGTTCAGACAGCGGTGAAGAAATGCATGCTGCGACCTTAGGCACCACCGTAGATGCCTACATCAGGTCTAGAACTGACCAGGGGATGATACTCGTTCATAAACAGTTGCCAAACTAAATCTACGCGGGGGGTGCTACGAAAACCTTATTTAGACCCCTTTTTGCGATTTGGCTACCGGACTATAAACGACCGCTGGGTGCCGAGAACAGCATCTGACGATGTGCTCATAAATCTGTCCATGGGCTCACAAAAAAGTACATGTATATAAATATATGTGAATATCCGTGAAGGGAACCTTGCTTTGTCTGAACATATTTTGTTCTCAGACTAAATGCAAGGAAATGTGTACAGAATGACACGAGCATAAGCCTAATGTATATAAATGTTAACAATTTACACTTCAAAAACTTAGTGTATAGTTAATTGGGGAGAAATGTCTACAAACTAATCATTGATATTATGTCACTATCGTTGGACATGTCAATAATGCGTGTTGCTGACCGTTAACAAACATTATTAATGATTCAGTAATTCGGAAATCATCCTCCACCAATTACATTATACATACTAATACACTTTGTATACAGAACGCGGTTAACACGAAGATTGTAGTACAAAGATACCCGTATAATAAATAATATCCGAGATTAATAATTAATTATAAACGCAACATATGAAGGTGGTGGAAAATGCTGCTCCATAGAATGTCTCAAGTTTAGAATTTGGCGTATACAACCTATTTTATGGATAACAACTTGTATTGCTCTGGTGTTGAAGTTTCGCTGGGCATACTTCCAACATTCCCAAAAGTATCTCCAACAAAACGTCAGCATCACAGCAATACAATATGGCCATTCTTTTTCTCTGCAATTTTGTACGTTTGTCACTTTCTCGATTGCCATTTTGTTCGTTTCGATTTTGGTTTGTTCCTGTTGAAAAGACACCCCCAAAACTTCTGTCTAGGCTAAGTCAGAAGCCACTAGAGCGATATCAAAATTTAACCAGGGAAAGTTGCCTTGGAGATCGGTCAAGAACAAGACATGAACTATATGGGTTAACATTGGCTTGATCAACCACTTGAACTACTCAATCCGTAAACTGCATCACTTTGATTGTGTCCATCTTTACTACACTCTAAAAACGCAAATGTGAGATTTAGCATCTAGAGGGTTGGAGGAGGGAAAGCATTTAGAAAGTGTTGATTCACCACTTTTAAGTGTTGGATGCAACAGCTTAAAATGTTGCATTTAACACTTAAAAGTGGTGAATACATCACTTTCTAAATGTTTTCCCTCCTCCAACCCTCTAGATGTTAAATCTAACATTTGCGTTTTGAGAGTGCAGATATGAAGGAAACCGCGGATATATACTCAGATTGAAAATGGGCCTGTATTACTATAACCAGAGATGCCAATTCTCGCGACAGTTAACAGGTTCCGATGATGCTGAGTGTTCCGATGATACCAAGGCCTGCTCATCGATGGGAATAAAGGAGTCTTCTCAAGTCCAAGGTCAGTTAAGCGGTCCGCGTGCTGTAACACCAAACATCAGGCATTTTTACCATATCGTTTTTCGCCATCAATATCTGATATTATCGAAAGCCGCGCAGTTAACATTTCGGTTTGCTGAATGTCTATTGTTCTAGTATATTGTAGTGAAAATCTGCTGTTTATAATCAATTGAACGCCCATAGATAAATATTGTTTGCTACTGCGCTGGGTTGATTTTACTTTTCGTTTGCCGTGTTTAATTGACCACGCCTTGCTCGAGTTCAGCGTATGTGTGGTCATAAAAGTCTGAGTATCATAGTAACTCTGACTAGTCTATTCAAATAACGATTGACATTATTATTTCTTCACAGATAAAAAGCCTCAAAGTCTGTCACTATTAGACCAGATTGACAGAAATCCAATTCATTCGAATGAATTTCATGTCTTATTTTCCCGACCTCTGTCAACGAAACTATAACTATAACGAGGTAAATTCCCCCAGAGAAGGAAAAGCAGCGCTTATTTCGAATATAGCCGAATATACTCCTACGGTCTTCCAGGTTTCTGAAGTCCACATACCTCGACATATACATTTATGTTTAAACCATAAGCTTTCCGGCACAAATTCGGTCTTGAATTGCAAATCGCTACACAGAAGAAGTTTTTGGCATGAGTTCATTTATTTCTATGTATAATTGATGACCTGTCTGGAAAGCCACATCAGCCGAAAGGGGCGAAGATAAAATATTGAAGGATTATATACAGTATTTACTCTGCAAGCACGTGTATAGCAAATACAGCTACAATTCAGCTTGGTGTTGCGGAGTTCATTGACACTGAGAATGTCCAGAACTGATAGAACGCAGTATTAATTTGAAATAATCGTGTGAATCAGCTTGGTTCTCTTGTGTTGAGAATATCCATTAGCTACGTCCTCTTCTTATTCTTTTATCGAGGGAACAATACTTTTCTGATAATATGAGGTGACAGGTACCCTCGAATAAAATTATTAGATAACAGAAAATGTCAATAAGTGAAACCTTTGATGATGCCGAAAGGAAAGATGATTCAAGATGATATGGCTTTGTGTGAAACCTCTTCGGGTCTGTAGACGTTTAGTATCCAATATATGGATTAGGCGATCAGACATTCCAGGTTCCCGTATAAATTTTCTGTACGACTCGGGATAACCAATACATATCCGAGTTGTCTGTTGTAGTCTGTTCATACAGCGAAGTGTTAGATTGCGATACACACTGCATTTCTTGGAACAAAATGGTGTCTTCTACCGTCTATCCAACACTTGTACGGATAGCTTCATTTACCATGTGGCATGAACCTGGAGTCCTTCACTCTGAACAACCAACTGAAATCCCAATCTGTGAGCCTGGATTGGCGGCCACAGTTAATGTCTTAACTCTATCTGACCTGGGTTTTTGGGCCCTGTCAGCGTGGAGGGGGTTGGGGAGGGGGGGAGGGCGGGGATTTCGGCCCACCTCGAAATTATATTTTTTTACCCACTGGCCAGGGGGCGGAAGCTTACCACACTATACCCTAGGGTCAAGCTCTATCAGAAAATGTCCAAGATGACCGCTTTGATGACGTCATTTCAAAAAAGGCATTTTTAGGTCGATTTTTCGGTCAGATTTTTCAAATGTTTTGTTTAAGTAATTTCTCAAGAAAAACTGCATGATTCATCAGCAAATATTAATCTGATATGAAATAAAATAATTTTTGCCCACTTTCCCTCGCGCAAAAGCAGAAATTTTGAAGAAAAAGGACCTAAACATCACTTTTTTCTGGTATCCACGGGGCCGCCATCTTGAATTTACTCACGATACTCTGCTAAAAATAACCAAAATATGATCAACTGCAAAGTCACGGAGTGTCAGTCTCAACTTTTTGTCGTTCCGGGGATAGCGCAGAAAGTTAGGTAGGGGGTGGCCATAATCCCCCCATAAACATACGATTTTATCGATGTCTACTTCATTTTTATTTACATAACGCTTCACGCTGCTTAGCTGCAAAGATAACAACGAAGATCAGCATCTCCATTATTTCACATGACGTTTCGTTAACCCTACCTGGCCTTGGGGGGGGAGTGCCCCCCAACACCCCCTAGTGGACTTTTCTCTGCTGCTCCGAAACGACAAAACCGAAGAGGCTGAAATTTGGTAACTTTAAAGCTTATTTTGTAAGGGTCATTTTGAGCCTATTTTCATATACCCCCGCGCAGAGGATCATGGGTAAATTCAAAATGGCGGCCATGTGGTATCCGCGAAAGTCGTGTTTTTCAATCTTTTCGCTCCATTTTTCACATTTTCCCTGCCTAAAAGGCCTTGAAAGTATTTTATTTATGCAACACTAATTATTCTATATTTTATTTGATTTTTTTGAGAGAAAAATCGGAAAAATGAAAATTTCGAGAAATCGACCCCAAAAAAGCCGAAAAATGGCTTCCGAGAAGATGACGTCACTGTGACGTCATTATGGCGGCCATCTTCGATTTTTTTACATTTCCGGGTAGAGCTTGAACCCAAGATACTGTGTGGTAAGTTTCAGCGCTCTAGCCTTAGTGGTACAGAAAATATATAGGGGGGGGGGGCACTTTCTGCCCCCCCCCAGGCTGCGATACACCCCAAATCGCCCAGGCCATATAGGGTTAAGCAGAAGTTATTAGTGAAAAGCTTATTTAGCGAAAGTTCGAGCGAAAGAAAGAAGAAAGAGAGGTCCAGAAAGTTTGTGTTGATTTAATCTACAATACATCTGAATGTCATTCGAAAGTTATACTTATAACCCGCCTGTACCAAATGTGGTCAGATTTAAGAAGTAATTCAGCTATATATTGCATATCGCATCTGCTGATCGTTGTCAGAATGATGATAGAGAATTATTAAACTTTAGTCGATAAACAAATTTTACCCTACCAGGCACGGGGGGGTTATAACTGATTTGAGTTATAACGTTGGAGCTAAACAGCCTTGTCTTTCTATCGCGGTCGTTACCCGATAAGCCGCCAACGCATAAAATCCATAAAGGTACATGTATATAGCCACTCGTAATTGTCTACCAATCGATACCACATACATATTTTAATATGTGTTTTCGCCGGCCTTGCCAGGTTTCTTCGGTTGATTACTGCGAGGGGAGGGGTCAAGACTCTCGGAAATAACTGAGAACACAATAACCTCGTTATTTTGGCTATGAACGGAATATGCGTATCATGAAGAAGCGTGCGGGAGGTGGACTTTGTCAGTTAACTCTGAGGGTTTATGGAGAGCTTATTGTGATATAGAGTGGTAAGCGGAGGTAACCAGTAAGATGAATAAATATATTATTGTTATTGAAAAGTCCATAAAATGGACGAAACCGGTTTAGCAGTGCAATATACAGTTTAGCTCAAAACTCTTTCAGCAAAGACCGAGAGAATATCCTACACTTTAAAATTTGAAGTGTTGTAGTTGACCATTTCAGGGTGTCGGCATTGACTGCTCTTAATTTGTAGATTTTTTGGTTGTCTGTGAGTAATGTTAAATACTTAAAAGAGTTGATACCTAGCACATGACACTTGAAAATTACACCCACGACACTTTGAATATTGGAAATTATGTAAACCGATCCGATAATGATTAAACTTCCAATGCGTTAAGTGCTTCAACACAACACTCCGGTTTGTCCAGGCTAAACGAATCATTGAATAACAACGATCCGACAGACACGTTGCATGAAGGAACCAAATCAACGAATGCCAAAATAACCGAAAGATAAATTGACTGTACCGCAAACTGAGCCACGGAGTAATTTTGTGCGTTCAATTTAATTTAATTTAATTATTAATATATCGATCGATAGATGACAATTTTGTTACAAATTTGCTATCAGTATTCTCCTTCTATTGGTACATGTGGACATATTCGAATTAGCCTTCACGTCCCGTTGTCTATTCCCGCTATTGTAATGAATACAATCGGAGAAATGTCTTACCGCTAGTAAGGTAGTGTTTGGAATAGCGGCTTATACCAATATCTTTTAAAAAATCGCAACCAGGTCGTGTTAACCATCCATTATTTCGTGTTCTCTATTTTGAACCATTAACGCTTTGGGAGTAGAAGACTGCATCATTCTGTCATGCCGAAAAGTGTTTCTCCTGTGAAAATCCTGAACGGAGCCTTACTATAAACTCACATCTTCTTTGGCAATAAACAGGAGAATTTTGGTCGCAATTTACTGATTTATAGCGTAGACACACGGAATCAATTGTCACTAAGATGATTTAATATTACACGTAGAATCGGAAATTGCTTTTTGATGGGATAACATTCTGATATCTTGCAATGCGAACGCTGAACATGTTATGCAATCCCACGTTCTTGTGTTTCGCACAAACCAGATGATCTAAACATCTTATATGGTTCTCGGTGACGTAACTCTATTCAGCAACTGTAGATTATTGTTCTATAATGTACTACAAACAGTGTCCATTATTGTCACGCATGCTAAGTCTTTGCACTCCACACGAGGCTGGTTAACTGTTTTATTGAGCAATAGAGAAGAGGAGTGTGCTGTTTTAAATCTGCAACACATCTGGAAAATCACGCCACGAATCCAAGCGAAACAAGTCACTTGCTGGTAAACCCAAAACAAAAGGAGTAGATCCAACACTTTAAATAGTTGGTTGTTGTCCAACCTGAGAAAGTCCGTGGTCAGTTAGGTTAGAGTTAATCACACAAATCAACAGACACAGGGCAATGACAGTGCAGATGCTTTTATCCGTGAAGATGTGACCGACTTTGCCGTCAAACCTATGGGTCCCCTCGACCGAATATTGACCTTCTCAAATTGCTTATAGTTGATCCATCATATCAATACAGACAGGCGTGACGGTAATGACAATAAATAAACATGTATATTAACTTAACCGCATAAACTAGAACGAAGAGAACCAGACGATGTTTGGGCCATACACAACAGCTAAATATTAGTTCATTTTATAAACATCAAAATGAAAATTACTCAGATTATGAGGGACACAAGTGACATAAAGGGACACAAGTCTGCAAGAAATATACAGCTAATATCACTTTTGACACCCAGACCACCAATTTTTGAGTGCTCAATTTCCAGACAAAATCCATGGACCACTGAGTTTGAGAAGCGGCCTCGTGACTGGGCCTTCGTTGTACAATAATAGTCATCCAATTACGTAACGGAACAGACCGGCTATCGAAGTGTACATTCGTTGAAAATAATCTACACCTTTTACAACAAAAAAGGCTATTGTTTAATATGTAGTAGGAAACACTCAGCACTTCGCGCGTCGTCGATCTTTTTGAAGAACCTACAGTTACTCGTGCTTTCCCCACTACGTAAAATATTCTAATAGCAATCGAACGATAGGGTTATAAAGAAAATACAGTTGCGAAACCATTGTTGAAGGGTTACTTAGGGAGCCTTGTAATGGCAACGAAGAGCATCGTGTAAAAGAACCCACGCTTCAGTTGAACGAAAATTAAGTGCTTACAATGCTATAGGCGTAAGATTTGTTGTCTGAAAATTATTTATTGGCATCAAACAATAAGTAAACGTGAAGGATACAATAGATTTGTGAAAAAAGGTCTTGCGATTAAGCATTCGGGATCCTTATAGGACGTGCGGTTCCATACTGACGGGAAGTTAATTAAAAGGTGAAAATAGAACAAATAATCCGAACCGATGATCACGATAAGGCGACTTTAGCGCAGGTGGCAAATTTCACTATTAGCACACCTGGCTGTAATATAAAAGAGGCGGTCGTCCTTGAAGCGTGGGATGAAAACACGGGGAAATAGTTATTTATGTGAACCATAATTGATCTTTCATGACAATGAGTTTATAGATAACATAGTTCTTGAAAGAGACTCCACTGGAAACCCTACCCTGTGTTTCAATGAATGAATCGCATGGGGCACTGCTAAACATGTTGAACTCGACCACACATTTGCGCATATATATCAGCTATGCGCATATAATGTTATGTGTATAAGAACTTTCGATGAGAGACACGTGGATTCTTCACCCTTGACGACTATCTACAATATGCCGGATCTAGCGCTTCTCACCATATTTAAGTATACTACTTTCGAATCGTTTACTCTAATGAGCAAAACTATGTTGTTGCTGATATAGTGTCATGTCTGCACACATGCATCGTCTCTCAAACACATTGCCTTGCTGGTATTGTCTGTTGGTTTCAATATACGTATGTGGAACTGGGTACTTACGAGAACAACAAACACAAGAGTCTAGCCCGTCAGTCAAAATTCATCCATCCCCAGGTCTCCTCTTTAAGGCTTATCTGCTCCCGATTCCAAACCTCCCTTCGTCCGCTCACCACCGCCACCACCATCAACAACAAATATTCCGACTAATATTAAAATTGTGGGTTGACATTTAACTATATTGCTTTATACACAGCTCGCTGAGTAACACCTGTACGGATTAAAGTTAATCAGTGATTAGGCAGTTATAATAACATAATGCCCATCTCTCCCACAGCTGATCCAGCCAAGCATTCTCATCGGCACATTTCACAGTTTCCAAAGTTAAAAGAAAGCAATTTTCCAGCCGACTCAATCAATTATTTTTAGATATCTGTAATCTTATAAATTGTGTACGTTTTCAATATATTGAGGCAACAGGTTGTGATCGCGTCATGAAAGAGAGGTAAAAATAGTCTTCCATACTGATCAAAGTCGAATATTTTGCAAGGCAAAGATACAGACCATGCAAATCTTGAGAGTTATGACCAATCAGCATTGCCGGAAACTCCAGGCTTCATCTTCATCACAGTTACCTTCCCCTGGAAACAGCACAGTTACTTCCCGTTGTGTTTTTTAAATCAACATGCTCAGACAACAAACCCGTCTCGCTCAGAGGGTTTATGCTATTTAGTGTTTTTCAATCAAAGAAAAAAAGTATCAAACTGATGAATACTTCTTTTTTAAATACATGTATTCAATTAAACTTTCAGTCACTATCATCGGCTAGATTACAAAAAAAAATCCATGTGTTAACATGTATTTAAGGTGACAGTTTTTGACACAAAAAGGAATTACACCCCTAGAATGTCTACTTAATAGACTTTCTGGTGAGGTCAACGGCTAAAGAATTAAACAGAGATAAATGTGACTGCGTCGACCGCCACATCTGACGCATGCGCTAACAATGCTGATGAAAATAGCTGGCCATGCCATAAAGAATTTCCAGGTCCGTAGAACGATTTTACGCTTCTTGCCTATATGGTCGATTTACTGCCAAGACTCCATTCTGCTATTTGGTATTCCATTCTCCTGTGCCCAAATCCATTCTGAGATTCATATTAGCACATCTACTTCAAGATCCTCATGGCGTTCATATGAACAGGCACAATAAAAGCGTGGCTGGGATACATCATGCGATACAACGAAAATCATATGGATTAAGAATACTGATCAGCGATACGAACTTGATATTTCCGTAACATCATGATATCTTGCCGGCATCATTGAAAACTCACGAGCGCCTATGTTTATGTATACTATGATTGTTTTAGTTTTTAATTTGGTGCTAATGTTGTTATATTGAATATAAAATAGGTCTTTGGATTATGGGCGCGGAAATTCTTTAATGAACGACGACCGGATATTGAATGACAGATTAGACGCTTGTATCATATTCTGGAACTCATAGAATTCCGGAAAAAGTTAATCCCTTAGGAACTGCCGCGATAGCACATCGCTTTGACTCTTGTCTCACAGTGATTCAGTCTGCTGCTATCTTTCCTATCTTTTCAGCCAATGAAATATTTTTAATCAAGAACAACTGGATTATTTTCCAAAATGATCATAAAGTTAAACATAATGGTCCTATAGGATAATTTGATCCATATTTACGATATTCACACCAGGTATCAGTGGTTAAAAGGACCCACCTCATACCAAAGTGACAGGAAAGAGATAGGAAATAAGAGTAGGAGGACGATCCGCTTGGAGCCACGGGTCAATGCACCAGCCGGTGATATCGGGGAAGACCTGTCGAGTTAAATTCAGGACGAAGCTCCACGAATTAGGCTTTACTTGTCGGTGGCTCCATCGATACTGTACAATGATAGTCTCTGGGCTTTATGTAGTATGCTCGGGATACTCAAGTACGATTGCCCCATCCCATATGCTGTAGCTAGCCATCGAACAAATTGTGTTTCCCTAGAGCAGCTAGTCATCGTCACGTGTCCACGTGTCTATATGAAATTAAGTTATAATACACGGCATAACGGTGAAGTGGACAGCGCGACATATAGCGTATTTAGAAACGCTCTTGCTGGGTGTTTTGGTTACGTCAGGAACTACTGGCGAGGGGCTACCGGGTGCCAATTCTCTTTCTCCTGTCTTCTGTTTCTTAGTTCCTGAACTTCTTTACGGCTTGACTGCGGTCTTTCAACTTGGACATATTGGTGCGGTACAAATTGAGCATGGAATTTCATCTCTAGTATATAAATATACTATAAAGATACAAGAATATTCCGACAGAAAAGAGTTGCATAAGCACCTAAATATATTTTTTCAATTCCACAACATTATTCTCTCCAGCTGAACTCTCAGTCCATATCACAAAGTAAATTGATAATTTGTTAATGTTTGGTTAAGATGCATTCTAGATATATTCTAGCTCCTATTTATGGTAATTATCTTTGTTTTGCGGAAGTTCGTTGACTAAGAAGAGCATGAATAATCTCGTGGTTCAGCAAAGCATAAACTTTACCGTATGATTAGTTTGAAATTATTGTCTTGTAATAAATTACACTGCACCAATCAATAATTCTTACACTCATTTTGAATACATACATATCTAAAGAAATACGTACGTATTATCAGTTTGAGCGAGCTCTATTCCTGGCAACGATCCTTCCCTCCATGCTAGATCGGGAACAACTTCGCACTAAATCGTGTACTTGCCTTGCTTGGGGGGTCACGTGATCGTATGATATCGAGGTATAATGATTGGTGGTAAATGGCACACAACAAAGACAAACGGCCGAATCTGAAAGATGGATTGTGATACGTTTCGTACAATCCAATTCCGCTATCCCAGGATTAGAAGATTTTTGAAAGCTATTTTTTGTTTTAAATATCCATGGTGTTCAATAAAGTATAATCAGAGTATATCTTCATGATTATCGTTTAGAAAATATTTCTAAAATTTCTGGCGTTGAATTCATGCGGATATTGAAAAAATCAAAATGTCTTACGGAAGGACTTGACGCTAAATATCACATACCGTACAAACATGTACCAACTTGGGATCTCTTGACTCTCTATACTACAATTCCTCTTCAGCACATCAATAGTATCTGTGTTCAAGAAAACAGATCGTCGATATATTAATGTCAGAATTAAGCCACAAAGCATTCTTTAGCCCTATACTACATACAAGTTTTTTTTTGTTTATAGAGTTGCCTGGATTTCTATCTGTGTGAAATTTGGCAACACGATATATCAACAGCATATATGGGTACCCATTTTACAACACATATAAGGGAAGTGGGAAGAGGTGCCGACATACTGACAGAGCCACATGTCTTCACAGTATAGTCTTCCGGTTAACCTATTCTAAAGCACATACCAAGAATCTAACGATTCTTGATATGTGTTGTATCTCAGGTACGCTTTTATTGTACCTGTTCATGTGGCAACTTGGATGATATGACCACACGGCACCTATCACCGGCATAAGCGGTATTAGATACAAATCTAGAGAGCTATGATGGAAATGCTCTGACAACTCGTATATTGGTAATTGGTGAGCTGTTTCGCTGTGACAACTCGTACACTGGGGATTGGTGAGCTGTATCGTCGTCAGATGAAAATGACGGCATTTAACAGAATGACGGCATTTAGCCGAGCTATATCTGTTTTCTTGTGAATACGACTATATACAGGCGCTTTCAAAAACAGATCATTTTAATTCCTGTTTCTTCTCATTCACCAAACGCTATATAGTCGATTTTCTCGCTGTGGATAATCGCTATATTAATGACACAGTGAAGGATATATATTCACCTTCACTGGATTTGACGGAAACTACAGATAGCCCTAACGGCACATTATCTTTAGACTTATCTCTATAAAAAACAAGCGGGTCTCTCATCGACTTTACGACAGAAGAGATTATTACAATTTCGATATCGTAAACTATCCCTTTCTGGAGAGCAATATATCCAGTGAGACTTACATTTGGCGTATAGATATCACGCCTAGCAACATTTGCTGGAACCTGTGTTAAATGTTACGATTTTAATCAGCGACACAAAACAATACTGCCTCAAGCGCCTCCACTCAAAGCTTCCCAAACTTGGCGATGCATATCGCATGTTGACAGCGAAATACCAGCGAGGGGTGTAAGATTTATGGCGTTATGTTGGTAACTTGTGTCTAATTCCGCTTAACCCGGAGCTAGGGTCTATATGAACCCATGTACTTCAAGAACCTCATGGTGTTCATATCAACAGGCACAATAGATAGACAGATATTTATTCACCAATAATTATAAACTAGCAATACAAAGACATAAGTTCTGAAAACTTTGGCGGGAATAAAACCCCAGAGGGCTTGTTCTATCCCGAACGATTTACAAAAAACGATGATACAGATACGGTAGGTGAAGGCTTTTAACACATACATATATATAAGAAAAAAAGAACAGGGAAAGTTAATGCATAGCACGTGATACTATAAGGAGAAAACAGGCTACATTTCCATGAGATAAGACTTAAGCTTAGATTTAAATAGCGAGGATGAGAATATCTGAGCGGAGAGGGAAGTTCCATTCCCGTGGTCCTGCTACTCTCAAGGTATAGAAGGAAAAATTTGATTGATAGAAGGGCCTGTAAAGGTTAATTTGCTGGTTCCTTGTTTGATATCGGTGCACTGCAGAAAGTCTTGTAAAATAAGTTTTAAGGCGTTTCGGTATAATTTCAGGGTGATACATAAAAGTATGTACAAAACTTAAGGAGACATATAGGTTAAGTTTTGTTAAAGGCGGGATTTTTAATTTCGAAAAGAGAGGTTGCGTATGGACACGTTTATTGGATGAGGTGAGAACTCTTATTATGCGTTTCTGTAGTACAATTAACGGGTTAAGATGAGTAAGGTAAGTATTGCCCCAAAGAATGTTACGATAGGACAAATAGGGATATATCATAGAGTAATACAGGATATAAAGTGTTTTCTTGTTAACAGAATTTTTTATATGATTAATAACTCCTGTATTTCTTGTAATTTTTTTGCAGATATAATCTATATGAGTTGTCCAACTAAGTTTATTATTCAAGATGATGCCAAGGAATTTAAAGTTGCTAACCTCTTGAATTTCTTGGCCGGCTATTTCCAGTTTTGGGACGTTTCTCAAACGTTGTTTTTGACTTGGGCTAACTATCATATATTTAGTTTTTTGACATTTAACGATAGGCGATTTGCACAAAACCACGTATGAACTTTTTGCAGTTCGTCGGACATAATTCGAGCAGCAACAGCCAAGTCTTTGGAAGAACAAACTACATTCGTGTCATCAGCAAAGATGATTATTTTGAGATAATCTGTTACGTTATTAATATCATTTATATATAGCAAAAATAAAAGCGGTCCAAGAATAGATCCTTGTGGTACACCACATGTGATATCGGTAGGAGAAGATATTATATTATTATGCGAAACAGACTGTATCCTACCAGACAGGTAGCTTCTGAACCAGTTATTGGGTGACCCGCGGAAACCGTAGTGGTATAGTTTGGAGATTAAGATATCATGATTGACTGTATCAAACGCCTTTGATAGGTCCAGAAACATGACTATGCTGTAATCCTTTGATTCTTTTGCAGCCACCAAGTTATCATAGAGAGATATCACAGCCTGCGAAGTGGAATGATTAGATCTAAATCCGAATTGGTTCTCAGAGATGATGTCATTGTTTTCCAGAAAAGTTGCCATCATGTTCACTGCAATTTTTCCAGGATCTTGCTAAAGCAAGGCAGGATTGATATTGGCCTATAATTCTCGAATAACATGGGCTCGCCACATTTCAAGATTGGTGTAATCTTTGCATGTTTCAGAGAATCAGGTACCATTCCAAGCTTGAAAGACAGGTTTATGATATGAGCAAGAGGAACAGAAACAGAAGAAGCTACAAGTTTTACAATGGACATAGAAATACCATCCAACCCTGGTGCAGCCGATTTCAAGCACACAATTACATTCTGAACATCATTTGGCGTTGTTGGAGAAAATTCAAAACTTTCGGCAGGTGCAGGGCCAATCAAAGTTATCAATCAAAGCTTGATCGATATACATCATTCTTTAGATAACGGCATCACTATGAAGAATGCTGATCAGCAATAGGGATTTGATATTTGATGATGTCTTGCCGGCATCATTGAAATCTGTTGAACATTTCTTGGTGCTAATGCTGTTATATGGAATATGTTTTTGGATTATGGACGCGGAAATTCGTTAATGGACGACCACTGGATATTGAATTAGGGACTAGACGTTTGTATTTGGATAATATATTTGTATTGAAAAGGTTTTGACTACACAACATGTTAATTGCAATAACAGCCTTGTTTCATTTTATTCCTGCTTGGAATTGGTTGCTAAAAGTCGATAATAGAGACAAATGTTTTCAAATTATCAAAATTATTTATAGGCGACGATTGTCCATGGAACGCCTGTAATATGAACAGGACATATTTTCTTCGATAGTTTAACCCTATCTATCCTGAGGGCATTTTGCATTCCCTTCTACCAAACTTTTTACCGCAGCCCAGGAAAGAAGAGAGTAAGGGACCTGAACCTTTATGACTTTTCCGCAAATCATATTGCGGTCATTTTGAGAGTATTCGCATAATTCTGTGTGCATGGAAACAATTCAAAATGGCTTCTCAGAAGGTCGTGTTTTCGGTCTTTTTGCAAGTGCGCTCTGACCGTGAAAATATAAACGATTCAAGTAGTTCAATAAGTACTAATAATGTGGAATACTACCTTTGATTATTTCAAGATTTCTTACAACAATAATGATCAGTTAACAACAGCATCTAATCCAGGTGAGTAACTGTGATGTTGATCTATATAGCGTTTGATGAACGATATACATGTAGCTCGGAAATATGCAACATTAGTAGCCATAGAGATACCTACATGATTTTACAGAATTTAACATAGATATTATTTTGTCAATTGATCATTTACTATACCACAACAATGTAATTTGATTTGATGTCACAGCGCCACGTCGCTGGATTGATTTAACGGAATCCTGATTAGCCAGCAGTATAGTTTGAAGCAGGCAGGTGCCAGCTTGCGTGATGCCTCGTCTGCATTATTTATCACATGGGCAATCCAGTGTGTCTAGAACAATGGTGAGGACGTGAGAGTTGACCCACCAGTCTCTTCTATTTAACGTAAACCTAGATTACGCAACCAACGCATGCCAGATAACCATTGCCGCTTCCCATTTTCTTAATTGAACACCACTAATAGTTAGTATGTAATGATAGTATCGTGCTGCCGACATGCTGTACTGTGGAATTTCTGAGCAGATTATACGTTCGTTCTCATCCTGCGTTGCTGAAAAAAACGAAGAAAATCGCTCAGAGACCGTGAAATATGGGACATCGAGATGAAATTAAGTATCATAAACGTACCATGGTATTCCGCGTGGGAGTCTGCAATCACTTTAATGAGATGGGAATGCCAGGAGTTTCTGGAAACCTTATAGGGTCCAAGAATGAAGAAAAGTTGGAATTGCTAGGCATTCGTTAAACGTGAAGTAATATGAACGAATACAAGTTTCATTCACAAATAATCTCAGCAAAATATGACTGGGGAGTCGATGATAATTTTTCTTCATGAGAAATATGAAATGTGAAACCGTTCGAGTTATGCGATCTAAAGCTGGAGGAAGAAACTGAGCGCAAACTGTCGACTGAGCGGCCGTGCATTCACTGTCGCTATCGTATGTATGTCATCCTGGTGCAGTGGTAGTGTTGGAAATGGGACTCGTGCCAGAAATCCGTGATATTGTAACGGTTAACTCTTCAGGTGGCATTTTCTTGACTGATATATACGTGCATATCATTTTGACACAAAAGCTCTTTTTTAATATAAAGGACTTTCTTGACAGTGAACCATACATGTAGCTTTCACCCGAACGCCTTCGACGTAAGAGCTACATAGTTCACAGCTAATGTCTTCTATGTATGAGCTGTCCCTTATGGAAGCCAATCTTTTTTCTCACATCGACGCTTACACTGTATTGTAATATGCACAACTAGTTTTATGATACGGAATTCACAATTCAATATGGCTTTCAGCACATCACGAAGGAATTCCTATTTGAACTCAATTTACTTTTATCGCTAAACAAATTACTTTCAGTGAAGATCTAACCAGCAGCCCTTCATAGCCGTACATTTGCGCTTGTCGTTTGAGCTGAAACTACTTCGTGAAGCTAACGCCATGTCATATTGTCATTCATGCTGTGTGCGTTTGGTGTAAAATGCCTTACAGGCAATATAAAGTCATTGACCTTATTGATGTAAAATGCCATACATGTAATATCAAGTTTTGAATGACATTTTAAAATAATTTATTATATTAACAGAAGACTTTCTGGATTCTCACTTGTTTTGTTTCGTGCCTTCGCTACAGGTAAGGCACGCAGCTCATGTATACGGCCTGTAAGGGAGGTGACTAAGTCTGGCTTTAGCGTACCAAGAGAGAGAGAAATAAATTTAATGTCGCGTTCAGCAATTCTTCAGCTATATATAGCGACGAACAACATAAATCTTAATTTAAATTACATATTCCTATCACTGAAATGCGAAACGAATAAACTCCAACAATACATATTAATCATACAATCATCCACCGCATTTAAATCCACAAGAGATTAATCCCATCAGTCTGGTGGGAGCTGGCAAAACGGTACCCCCAGCATAGAGACGCTATCCAGTTTTTAACGAACTTAATAGTGACAATACGAGTGATGGATACAACTGAACTATGTCATAGATGTGGTAAACTTTATAACGACATTTTACAACACATTGTACTTTCATGTAGTGTAACAGAAGAAATAAGAGATAGACTGTGGTGTTATGTTATCAACATTAGTGACATCAATTTCAGCGTCCGCCTGCATTCATTAGATGACTGCGATCTTCTGCATGTATTGTTAGGTGGTACCATAGAATTTGACAAGGACTGCACAGAAATTGATGAATTCAGAATCAACTGTTTAAAATGCATTAATGAAATGAAACAACTTTATTATCAGTAATGACAGAGGTATCTTCAAACATATCATATGAACTATACATAATATTTATATTCAAATAATTGCCTTTTGTATGTAATACTATATCATGCTCTCCATAAGGAGGAATAAAGATGATAATAATAATAATAATAATATAGCGACGAACAAAAAATATCAATCTAAAGATCACATATCTTATACCAGATTACGCAAACCGCATAATAAACCTACTCGAACATTACATATGAAACATATAATCATCCTTTACAATAGACCGGACACACAAACAATCAGATCTATTTACGTCATCCAACAAACTAGTCATCCAACAAACCAACCGCGCTGTCGAACGATCCTCTCACACATGAACAAATAGATTTCCCTCTATAAAGACTTAAAGTGTACCGCATTCATACAAAATAGTCAGTATTATTATATACTTGGTGACGAGATAGTGAAAATTATCAATCGAATAAAAGCGATATTTTCACTGCAGTGATGATATCAAATATATCATCACTGTGGTGATATGACAAATGACGTCACAGCGCACAAATACATGTCACCGTGGTCACAGTGATGAGGCAATTGACCGAACCTCCACAAGGTTTATGCGCCAAAGAAAGACAAGCTAAATAATTGCGAAGGATTTGTATGTTATCGTGCCTTATGATGACCAGATAATGACAGGAAATAAAACACAAATAGGCATAAAAAATGAATAAGAAATACCCGGAATGGCGACAATGTGACCGGCTCGTCACGTACGCGTGCACCTGCACAAGCACGTGTACAGCTACAGGTCACACACCACTAAATATTCGCCTTACTTAATGTGTAGTAAATTGGCCGAGCACATCTTGAGAAAACTATATTCCCTGATATTAGCCGCCACAAATGACCCACCACGCCAGGTAGCCTGGCCTTTCCGCTCAAACATGTGGAAAATTCAGCATACATTCCCTACCTTTTTTTTCGAGATAAGACCGCCTGAAATAGGGTCATCCAGCCCGACACCATTACGGCAAATTTCACCAATCAAACTGGCCCAGACTTTCTTTCGATTAAAATTTGAAAAGGTAGTTTTGATATATTTAAGAGTCAAATATTATAAAAATATTTTAAAATACGTCACAGACCATTTCTGGCCCAGTCAGGTATAATGGCCAATCAATGTTCGCCGGAAGTCAAGTTCTGATAATAATCTTACACCCAAAAACTTCAATGGAAGTTTGTGACCTACAGTGACTGCAGGGCCAGGTCCAGAGCAGTGCAGAGTGCAACACGAACTGGCGCGGAAAATAAAATACATTCCTCGGTTGAAGGTTCGAATTTTGGGACATATCATGAAAATGTAGCACCAAAGTTGACGAGAAAACCTTCTGTAAGCTTCACTCGAAGTGCACCGCACTCAGACAATATCTTTAGTAAGCTTAACTCCAAGTTCACCACACTCGGAGAATACTTTCTGTTAGCTTCATGTCAAGTGACCCACACTCAGTCAATACCATATGTGAGCTTTCTTTCAAGTGCATCGTACTCGGACAATATCTTATGTAAGTTCCATGTCAAGTGCATCAAACTCGGTCAATACTATCTGTAAGCTTCTTTTCAAATGCACCACACTCGGACAATACATTCTGACACTTCATGCCAAGAGCACCACACTCGACATCGACCAAGGACAGAGCTATTCCATATCAACCACTTATATAGTGTATCAAAATGAAACACTATGCAAAACTAAATGTGTAGCTGATTCCAGAAATTGTACAACCAACGTCTGCCCACTCTGTTCACAACCAAGAACACAGGAGGAAGTAACTTCATATTAGGAGAATTATTTTGCTGCAATTAATAAAAATCAGATGACGAATGCATGTGGATACTTAAAAACTTAAAAAGAACTAGATGACACGTACCGTACATACATGTACCTACCGCGGATTTCTCGGCTCTCTGCACTACTGTCTCTCAGCAGAAGTAGCACTTCAGTTCATCTATATTACTGGTGTTCCATAAAACTGGTCACTGAAATTTTAAAATCAATCACCTTAAGGTTCCAAGATCCCTAAAGATGAAATTTTCGAAACCTTATCATTTTTTATTCTATTAAATTACAGTATATAGGCTCAACAAAACTAGTTATATATTTCCTGAAATATATTTATTCAGGGAATTAGAATTTAGTGAAAATTTGTGTTGTTTACTACAACTGAATTAGTCGAAGAAATAGGGGTTTGTTAAAATTTAGCTTGAATAAATATTCGTTTCAAACATTGTAGGAAAAGATGTTCGGGAAAGGCAGGGATGACCAAAGAAATAATTGTTAATGAGCCTAGGCATCATATTTCGGACATCGTATACTATCCCTATCTGGACTTAATGCTCCAGAGGAACCCGCATATGGCGTATACATATCTCACCTAAAATCATTTGCATTGACGTTCATCTTGTCGGAAGCCATTTTTCGTGTAACTGATTTTCCGAGCTTCTAATTTTTACATATATTCTCTCAAAAAGTAATCAATATGACAAAGGAAAATTAGTTTTGGCAAAACAAAATACGTTCATGAAGAAAAATGTGAAAATATGGATGGGAAAGACCGGAAAGAGCTTTCACATTTCCTAAAAATGAGATTCTCGGAAAAGTTTCATCTCTCTGTTCTGTTTGTTTCGGAGCTGCTGCGATAGAAGAAGGGGGGGGGGGGGGCCATAGTGGTCCCCCAGGTCAGATAGGGTTAACAAAGATAAACAAAACAAAATGGATCAAGAATACTGATAAGCGGGCTATTTTGATATTTAGAACATCATGATGTCTTGCCGGCATCGCTGAAAACTGTTGACAGTTTTTTTCTTGCAGGAAAATAGCCTACGTTTATGTATACTATGATTATTATTTTTTTGCATTGGATGCTGTGCTATTATACGAATTAGGTGTCTTTAGAGTATCGACGCGGAAGTTCTGGAATGGACGACGGCTGAATATTGAAAGACGGACTAAACACTTGTATTTAGGCAACAATCTAGCCCAATAGAACTGTATTTAATTCCCATTTGCCAATAACACTGAGAGAGTAAGACAGAAAAGCTTTTCAGATTCTTGACACAAAAACTTTACATGGACGACGGATGAATACTGAATGTTGAATCTGATGACTGTTTTGTTTTATCATGCTGTTCCAGCGAAGAGAATTTCCTTGTATTACATACGCTTGTATCCCCATTGACAATGGATGAATGCAATATTGACACAATTCCGATGAGGCCGCGCAAATGGGATCTGCATCAATTTTCATCAGCTGATACAGATGCTTGCTAAAGTTCCACTGGCTACGGTCCTGCGAGTTGACAGGCAATTTATTGAGAATTTGTGTAACTCAAATTGCTTGTCTCTCAGACAACTAATTTAGACTTCTGTCGAAACGATATATCTTCTGAATCAATACCGTACCATCATCGACATACAACATCCCTGTCTCATATGACTTTGACGGGTATTACATATGACAGATTAAAAACAGTTCGTTGCATTACAAATAGACATCGTGACTATTCAATAACTGTGAGGTATTCATTTGTATGCATGTTTGTGAACCAATTACGATAGATGGCGTGTAGCCATAATATCTATGACAGGTTATTTGTCTGTTAGGCAACCACAACTTGTATTTAACTGCATCAAAGGACCAAATATGACAGGAGATATTTGAAAATTCAGTATCACAGCTTTCACTGATCGAGCTAAAACACAGCAGTGCTCGTGTGCTGGTGCACACACCAATAACTCGACTAGAAAAACTCCAGTCGAATTAGGTACCCTGTACACATTTGTTGTCCAAGGTCCATATGTCATTGCGATAATGTATATTATAGATGCTTCAACGTATAAATCACAATGTTATTGAGTCACTAGTCACGAGACGGTGCCCTCCAAGCACATGAAAGTAACGTGATCTGTGCGACTGAAATAACTAGTGATTCTATACTACATACAAAAGATTCCCAGAACGAAGAACAGTCCTTCAGCCGCTTCTGTCTTGTAAGACGCAGGCTTAGGTTCATTAAAATAGCATTACATGCTATTTCGGAAATTGGAGTCAACAGATCATATACGTAACATTGCTGATGTGAGAACTGGATGGACTATGGTTACCTAATAATTGTCTGCTCTGGTTCCTGTATTTTAGTCATTTGCTATATATATATTGTACATAATATGGTCATTTGAAACTCTTGAAAAATATGTTTAACATCTCATTCCATGTAGATTTATCTATGCTGATATACAAGGCCCCTAATTTGCCGAGTTTGTGTATACTTTGTGGTAGTTTACCGACGGACTAAGCAGACAGTTAAAATAAGATTGCGGTTTAATTGGACTCGTAAATGTACCAGTCAACGTCACCTCTTGCAAAACTTGGTGTTCGTGGTAACATTATCTCACAAATGCTTAGCTGTTTCAAATTTCATAATTGGATTATGCCATGGCTAACTTTTAGTGGGTTCCGCATACTGAGCATGTTTAGATGTATTTCTGAACATTTCGTGACACTGCCGAATCTGTACTCTCAGCAAAGACATTTGATATATATATATAATATATATCGCATACACAGTACATATGTTTAGATTTATTCCTGATTTATTTTGACAATGGTGACCCCGTGATCTGTATAAGACATAAGTCAGCAAAGACTGCCTCGTGAACAACCTGGATCGTGTGGTTTGGTGCTTTCCAGGTGAAGAGCGACGTGTGGTATTGAGCAAACCCAGTATTTACTTTAGACTAAGATATAGGGAGGTCATTTTTCTAGAGTCGAAATGAAGTTGTTCAAGCTGGGAATTAATGAGGAAAATAATTAATTCATTCAAAACTCCATTCAACACCGGAGAGGAGTGATTACAGCTGCGGTTCGAAAATGAACGAAGAGGTGGTGGAGAATACGGGACGTAGATAGCATTCAGAGCTATTCCTCTCAAGTTCTGAGAGACTGTTTTCTGTACATGTAAGACAAACTTCTACAAACAATGACATCAATTATAATGGATATCTTCTTATGTCTTCAGGGAGCGAAGTGGAGTGTTGTACATCCGAATTAAATCGATTTATCTTAATGTATTTACATTATATCGTTGACATTTGTGAGGAGCACGTAAATCAAATGATTCCGTTTAAGTGCTGGGTGGTGTACACTATCTCACATATTTCATCGAACTAATGGCATATACTACTATTTCAATTAACGTTAAAATGCATTAATTTTATATATACGACAAGGCTATTCGAATTCACGAGCCTAAATAGCACAATAACCGTGTCCAGAATCACTGGCGTTACGGTCATGTCCCTTTATTATGATCCCCTGAGATACAAGATCTTTGTGGTATATAAGAGTGGATTCGATCCAGGCATGACTGAAGAGGTTATTTGGATTAACGAATATTATTCAGTGCTACGGGTTTGACGATAGGAATATCATCGATGTCTTGTCGGCATCATGAAAACTGTTACCGGTACTCTCTAAAGAGAAACGAACATGCCTGCTTGGATTTTGGCGCTAACAGTGTCGAGTAAATATGTGAAGTATCTTGAGGTATCTATGGACGAGGACTTGTTTCACGGACGATGGCTTGCTACTGTTCATTAGGTTACGACCAATGTTGCTGGTCGACACAGCAAAAATCGATAAGTATCATTGGTGAATCCATCCGATCTAGATGGTGCCATTGGCAAAGTAAACAAATAGCATGGGAACCCTAATAGCTAATGGACGTAGAATTACAAATGTACTCTTGTCCCATCCCATGAAATGTATCCCTGAACGATTATGCGATATGAAATTTTTTAGATTCGGTCACATTGTCAATAAGAATACAGCTGTATGTACATATTCGTGTGCTCCTTTATTTATATTTGAATATTCTGTGTATCTGTTTGAATCTTCACGACTAGCATTAAATTTTAGCCCCTGTGAAATCGATAACCACGAGGAATTTCATCTAACTGAAGCTATACGTACTCCCAATTCCGAATATAGATGACAAATCATGTAAACAAGCGCGTTCATCAGTATTCTACAATGTGGTACAACACACGGTGTTTTTCTTTTTGAAGTTCGTGAACTACCGGGAAGTTACCTATACCTTATACCTATATACCGTGTCATATACACGTCTGTGTCATATTCATGGATTGTAACCGCATTTATTTGGATAAATCAAGTAGTGTTTCCCTAAGCTGCTATGTCAAGTTGTCTACATGTATTCTCGCATCACGTCCTAGCACCTACACAAGTTAGTATATAGAAATTTTGACCAACACAATCTATAACTTCGTGAACAGGAGACGCGATCAGAATATTCCGATGATGCCAGTTAAATTTGAATGGTTAATAATTCGTCCATCAGAATGAATTTCCCAGTCGTTCATATCAGACATAAAGAAATGAAATACCTATCTATGAAATAACTAATGAGGCGTATTTATTTTAGTTTTATACTAACGCGACAGTAATGTTACGCACGGAAATATGAGCTTCTCCACATGATACGTATTCCAATATTAGGAGAATTAAGACACACTTCCGACTTTGTAATGATGTATTACTATCCTTTACTCAACATCGTACTTGTTGTAACGTGTTTTGTCACAATTCGCATTTGACAAAAATTCATTAACACTGTATACAGAGTAAAACGCGTTTTGTGTCACCACTGTTGCATTTTGTCATTTACATAGCGGAAAATAAAATAATATTAGATCCTAGATATGGAAGACGGTAGCGGCCACTCGCTTTCTCGTATATTCGCCCTGTATTTTGCTGACACGAGAAGTCGAGAAGGCGAGGAAGAAGTCGAGAACGCGAGGCGAGAAGTCGAGGCGAGAAGTCGAGATTGCGAGGCGAGAAGTCGAGAACGCGGGGCGAGAAGTCGAGAAATCGAGGCGAGAAGTCGAGATTGCGAGGCGAGAAGTCGAGATCTTTCTCGACTTCTCGCCTTCTCGTCTTTGCTTTGTGGCAAAAAGGCGAGAAGGCGAGTATGCAAGAATGGACGGATTCTCGCGTTCGCGACTTCTCGCCTTCTCGCCCTTTTAAAAAAGGCGAGAAGTCGAGAAGGCGAGCATGCGAGAATGGACTGATTTTCGCGTTCTCGAATTCTCGCGTTCTCGCCCTTATCAGATTAGGCGAGAAGGCGAGAACATTCTCGACTTCTCGCCTTTCGGTCTCTTCGATCTCGCTTTCTCGCCCATTAATATCTTGTAAAAGTGGACACTCGATTAAAAAATGGTATTCATTACCAACCGTTGTCATAGTACATTTGATACATAAACGTTCGATTTGAGTGACATTTCTAAATCTACGAGTAACAACAGGAAGTCTATGGTTGCCAGTCTTAAACCTACATAATGCTACAGCTTTACTGAAAGGCAATTTGAATATATAATGATCATAAACATATAAACTGTACAATACATAAACTGAGCTCTCAGATAGTGTAGTCTCCCATTTCTGGGTATGTCGATCAATCAGTCTTTGCTTGACAGTATCATTCAGCCAATTCAAACTTCTAAAGTTTTGATTAGGCCAAATGTAATTCAGCTCACAGGATTCAAATATTGCTTTAACAATAACCATTTGGAAGAAAAGACATCTGAATTATGAAAATGAAACAGAGCCTCATATATAGCGCTGGAGTACTTAGCTTGTGTGTCTAATAAGAGGGTACCCCAGAATTTAACCATACGCAGGTTAATTTTAATACTAAGAGAGGATTTGCCAAATTCGCCGAATATCTGTGCAATAGGCGTGCGAGTACCGAGTTTCATTATGAATTTGAGATACATAACTTGTCATTTTTCAATGATCTGGACGTTTTTAAAACCCCAGACTTCACATCCATACAACAAAATGGGTATAGCCATATGTTCAAAAAGATTTAATTGAACATCAATTGCCAGACCTAGACATCTACTTCTCTTTATGATAGCAAACACAGCCTTTCTAGTTTGTTCAAGAAGGTATTTCCGACATTGATGGAAGTTACCATTGTAAAAACAACAAAATGCCAAGATAACAACTGTCAACAATTTCGAGCTGCTCATTATCAAGGTGAAATGAAAAGTTACTGTAGTTAACTTTACGCTTGCTGATGATAACTATCTTAGATTTTTGACTGTTTATTTGCAACTTCCAGGTTTCACGAAAACCTAACAAATTGTTCAATGCGGATTGAAGGTCATCCGCATTGACCCCTATTAACACTGCATCGTCTGCATACATGAAAAGTAATAACTTGATGTAAGAAGTCCCCTTGTTGGACACCTCTAAAACTTTGGAAATATTCTGACTTCCCACCATCCTTGACAACACATGATTTAATGCTATGATACATATTAAAAATAACAGGTATAATTTTCCCATCAATTCCACTTTTAAGAAGTTTCACTCAAAGCCCTGGACGCCGTACAGTATCGAATGCTTTTTTTATAGTCGATAAGTCTTCCCTTGACTAAGGCACAAATCTATAACAGACTTAGTAAGAACACATGGTCTGACGTACGTACGGTACTGTGTTTTTTGTGTTTTTTGCAGCGGTACTGAACAGGAAACTGATTATGCGTATAAGTGACCGGAAGGCGAGAAGTCGAGAATGTTCTGGCCTTCTCGCTTTCTCGCCTAATCTGAAAAGGGCGAGAAGTCGAGAACGCGAGAATCCGTCCATTTTCGCATGCTCGCCTTCTCCAATTCTCGCCTTTTTTAAAAGGGCGAGAAGGCAAGAAGTCGCGAACGCGAGAATCCGTCCATTCTCGCATACTCGCCTTCTCGACTTCTCGCCTTTTTTCAAAAGGGTGAAAAGGCGAGAAGTCGCGAACGCGAGAATCCGTCCATTCTCGCATGCTCGTCTTCTCGACTTCTCGCCTTTTTTAAAAGGGCGAGTAGGCGAGAAGTCGCGAACGCGAGAATCCGTCCATTCTCACTTCTCGCCTTCCGGTCTCTTATACGCATGATCGAAGGGACCGGCAGGCGAGAAGTCGAGAATGTTCTCGCCTTCTCGCCTTCTCACCTAATCTGAATAGGGCGAGAACGCGAGAACTCGAGAACGCGAGAATCCGTCCATTCTCGCATGCTCGCCTTCTCGACTTCTCGCCTTTTTTAAAAGGGCGAGTAGGCGAGAAGTCGCGAACGCGAGAATCCGTCCATTCTCACTTCTCGTCTTCCGGTCTCTTATACGCATGATCGAAGAGACCGGAAGGCGAGAAGTCGAGAATGTTCTCGCCTTTTTTAAAAGGGCGAGAAGGCAAGAATTCGCGAACGCGAGAATCCGTCCATTCTCGCATACTCGCCTTCTCGACTTCTAGCCTTTTTTCAAAAGGGTGAAAAGGCGAGAAGTCGCGAACGCGAGAATCCGTCCATTCCCGCATGCTCGCCTTCTCGACTTCTCACCTAATCTGAATAGGGCGAGAACGTGAGAAGTCGAGAACGCGAGAATCCGTCCATTCTCGCATGCTCGCCTTCTCGACTTCTCGCCTTTTTGCCACAAAGCAAAGACGAGAAGGCGAGAAGTCGAGAAAGATCTCGACTTCTCGCCTCGCAATCTCGACTTCTCGCCTCGACTTCTCGCCTCGCGTTCTCGACTTCTCGTGTCAGCAAAATACAGGGCGAGTATGCGAGAAAGCGAGTGGCCGCTACCGTCTTCTATATCTAAAGCCTGAAATCTATCGGTGTAGCTAGTGTCGTGTATGTGGCAATGAACAGAAATTCGTCAACAGTTTTTTTCAGGGTTTCAAACATAGAACCTCCCGAGAGCAGATGGTAAAGGTGTCCCAAATAATTTGAATGTCATTAAATGGAATGAAGACCCCGAAAGGACATCGACGCATACGTACACACATTTCTTAGAGATGATCCTTTACAACATTATCGAATAGATAACTGTCCAAGTTGCTACAAACGATCTTCAAAACTATTATCTCATATGTAGATGACATATGTTCTCCAACTGATTTCAAGGTTATTCACCCGTGTGCGTATCTTGTAGTTGATTCAGACATTTTACTTCGACATGCACCATGTCAACGAGTTTTGTCGAAAGTTAAGACATGAGATGCAATTTCGACGCGTTTTGTCACAATTTATGTTCACACTGCATGCAGTGTTAACGCGCTGTGACACAATGGACAGTTTGTGACAAAAACGCGTTGCAACAGTGCTTTCCAACTTCCAATTATCCCCACAGCATTATACAAATTTAGATGTAGCAAATACCAGTTTAAATTGTTACACGACAGGGTGTTTTATTTTTTCCAATTAGACATTAGAAAAATCAGGAAAATTCCCGACAACATCAATGCGATTCGGTCGCATGTTTCTCTTGAATAATTAACAATAGTTGTCTTTTCGAATTTATCAACTTGTTTAAGAATCATTGTGGTCGTTGCCAGCTCGTTTTTATGATGCGTTTTTGCGTTTATATTGTTGCATACGGATTTTGGAGCTCAAAGGTGTGGATATTGTCCAATATCTTCACAAACTCAGCACCCGTATGCACAGGGGACGCAGAGGGAACTATTGATTCATCGATTAGAAAAAGTGCTCTATGGAGTTAAAATCTGCGGATGTATGATAATTGGTAACTGTAACGAGTCTAGCAATCTAATACTTCTTTCTTATGGAGGACATAGTTTAACCCTATCTGGCCTGGGCGATTTGGGGTGTACCGCAGCCTGGGGGGGGGGCGGCAGAAAGTGCCCCTTAAATATTTTCGCTATCGCTAAGGCTAGAGGGCTAAAACTCACCACACTATATCTTTGGGTCAAGCTCTACAAGAAAATGTAATAAAATCCAAGATGGCCGCCATGATGACGTCACTGTGGCGTCATTTTCAAAAAGGCCATTTTTGGACGATTTTTGGTCAAAATCTTCTTTTTTTTTATATTTTTGTTTTTCCTTCGCAAAAACTGCAAGATAAATTAGTAAACAATAATCTAATATGAAATAAAATAAGTTTTACCCACTTTTCTATACAAAAAAGCCAAAAATTTGAAGAAATATGACGAAAACATCATTTTTTCATGTACCCCGCATGGCCGCCATTTTGAATTTGCCCATGATCTTCTGCTCGTGTGGTTATGCAGATAGGCTCAAAATGACCCCAATGGCCTATAACTTCACGAATTTTCAGCTCTCCATTTGTTGGCGTTCCGGAGATATCGCAGAAAGTTTGGTAGGGGGGCATTTTGACTCCCCCTCCCCCAGGACTGACAGGGTTAATGGGGGAAGGGAGGGAGGGGGGAAAATCAGGGGGTGTTTTTTTGGTGATGCTAAGACATATGGTTTCAGTAAAATGCATAGAATCGCGTTGAATCAACATGCTGAATTTTTGTGTAATTGTTGAAGAAATATGGCGAAAACATCACTTTTCTGGTACCCCGATGGCCGCCATTTTGAATTTACCCATGATCCTCTGATCGGGGGGTCATGCAAATAGGCTCGAAATGACCCCAATATGATAATCGGAAAAGTCGCGGAGTTTCAGCTCTCAGTTTTTCGTCGTTCCGGAGATACGAGCAAAAAACCAACAGGGGGGGGAGGTCAAAGTGCCCCCCCCCCAGGCCAGGTAGGGTAAATTGAACGATGCTAGAACCCAAAATATGTTTCGTTGCAGTAAATTCCACAAACGCAACATAGTGGCATTCTGATGCGATACGTAGCATATCACAATAAGTTCACAATATCCACGGAACTGGTTTCCATCCGTCACATGCGATCAGCCAACTCTCTTGGCAACTCTTGCGTGTACACAGTGATGACTACGCCCCCATCGCACAAGCTGTGGGACGCAAACCCTCCCATAACAATCGTGAAGAACAAATCTGATCCCCCAACCGTTGTATGAAACCACTTAAAATCTCTCGTTTAGATAGATATTGTCCCTCGTCTAGTACACACTAAACGTCATTGATGATAACACTTGGTACTAGTAGACTTCTTCACCAATCTTCCTTAATTGTAGGCGCTATGTAACAGATTGTGGGACGCTTTAATATCGCTCCCGAACGAATCAATTGAGAACAGATTCTCTATGCCAGACACTCCAGGCTTAAAGATGTTAATCCCAAGAACACTGCCGTGAGGAAATGGGTTGATAGTGAGGAAAAGGGAGCTTCACCTGTGGACCTAATGAAATTGGGGACTACGTTTCTAACACAATGTGTCAATGTCCCGATTGTTTTTACTATTGAACCTTGTAATAATCATGCCACGGCGGCCGGGTGATGTACTGGCTGGGCTGATCAGTGTCCAGGATAATAGGAACTGTGGACACTCCCGTGTTCTGGCACATGTAGGCACCGTCGTGATATGACTGAAAAAATTTTGAAAACGGCGTTAAATCCTACTCACTCACACTCATGCTGCGACATTCGGCGCCAATAAATGGCATTCGACTCTGAAACGCAACATATAGACGAACCAACAATGGTCAACAGCAATCGATAAATGGGACAAATATCACTTGTTCAAGAGAAATGTGCGGTCGATTAGCATCAATGTTCTTTGGATATTGCTTAGTTAGGCGAGGGCAATTACGTTGGCACACTAGCTAAAAGGTAATTTACGAGAAAATAGACATAGAATCAATCAAATTCGCTAGGAATAGTGTTATTCATCGAAATTCTCCTCGAAATAAATTTGCAGCCGTTTCTAGAGTACATAGTATACCAGTCAGACTTTGATTGTGACTGCTCATACGAATATCACCACGGGCGCTAGATTAACCCTGCGTCTGTACATCAATCTATTAATTTGCGACTTTTATCATCACATCTGAGTACTATTGAGTGATGGTGTTCGGTGGTATACCTTTTCGAACAAGTGCTTCAATAATGTGTTGTGGGGTTGTTTGGAATGGTCACATTTTCCCCAGTATCTAGCAAGTGCTACTAGGCGCGATATGTATACGCCACATGTTCTGTCCAGACAAGGGGTAGTTGATAGTGTTAAAATCTTAATTATTTCGCATTTATATCTTTCTCATTGGACTATGGTTTGTTTCATTTATTATTAAAATTTGGCGAAGGTGAATATATTTCACTCAGAATTCCACAGAAAATAATCATATAACGTTTGCTGCACGAGGAGGAACGGATTTTGAATTAACCATTTTAATATAAATTCCTCACATAGTCGTATTCATAAGAGAACTGATACATGTATGCCAAAACGAGTGTTCCATTACAGCATCAATCGGAATAGCTATATATGCTGTTGCTATATAATGCCAAATTTCGCATTATTATTTTTGAGAAATTCAAACAGCCCCTGACCATACAAATTTCTTATTGAATTTTGAATTGAGTTTATTCACCATATATGTACAGCAGTATAGTATAAGAATAGTGATATCTTATAGAGTTGATGGCCGCATATGTGGCGGGAATAAAACCCCAGAGGGCTTGATCTATCCCGAATGAGTACGTGAATATACACATATGTAAAACGGCATAAATGGTAAGAATAAGTAAGAAGTATAATGACATGTAGATGCTAAATAGGGTCTTTTGAGCTTAGAGGCGGTGAATAAAACATACATATATATATAGCCTCAAAAGTAGCAGTCGATGATTATATACAGGAGTTATTTAAGAGCTAGAGAGATGAATATACGCTAATACACGAGTTCGTAACTTACAAAGCGTATATACAGAACGTTCTGAGATACAGCATCATGAAATCATGAAGAGAATAAAGATGGAGTACCAAAAATTGACGCAGAGGCAAACTTTATGATACGAGCGGCAGGTAGTTAAGTTAGCGTGCCAACAAAAAAGACTTTAAGCGAGATTTGAATACTGATTTCGAGGGACAGTATTTCAAATTGGATGGAAGAGAATTCCAAATGCGTGGTCCTTTTGTTTTAGTAGAGTAGAAAGAAAGTTGTGACTTGTAAAAGGATCTATACAGATTCAAGTTCACTTGCCTGGCGGGGTAATGATGTACAGTTGATAGTTTGGTGAAGTAATTTTGTGCGCTGGATGGAAGGTAGACCGAATGATAGAATACTTTGTGTGCAAAATTAAGAAATAGGTAGTCATTTACTTTAGGTAACGGGAAGATGCTCAGTTCTGGAAATAGATTTTCAGTATGGGCGTATCGTGAACTGGAAGAAATGATGCGAATAAGCCGCTTTTGTAAGATAACTAATGGTTGAAGATGTGTTGGACATGTATTGGCCCAGACCATGTTACAGTGTGCGATATAGGAATAGAATAAAGAGTAATATAACATAATTAATGTTTTCCGATTGATACAATGCTTAATATTATTGATAATGCCAATCTTTCTGGATAATTTTGAGCATAAGGAATCAATGTGTGAATGCCAGGTTAGTTTATCGTTGAACAGGATTCCTAGAAATTTAAAGGTTGTAGCGCATTCGAGTTCAATGCCGTCGAGGGTAAGCTTAGATGTGATGTGTGTGGCGCACCGGTTTGGTTTTATGATCATATACTGTGTTTTTTTATGTTTAAGGATAGTAAATTGCACGAGAACCAATCGTGAAGTTTGGCGAGTTCATTGGTCATGTTTTCGAATAGGTGTTCGTGATTATAGTCAGAATAAACAGCACTAGTGTCATCAGCGAAAAGGAGAATATCTAGTAAGTAAGATGCGTTATGAATGTCATTAATGTAAATCAGAAAAAGGAGAGGACCCAAGATAGAGCCCTGTGGAACACCGCATGTTATGGCGTTATATGAGGAAAAGGTATTATTATAGGATATACATTGGCACCGATCAGACAAGTAGCTACGAAGCCAGTCATTGGCTGCTCCGTTAAATCCATAGTGTGTGAGTTTGGAAAGAAGAATTTCGTGATTAACCGTGTCAAACGCCTTAGATAAATCAAGGAATAGTGCAACACTGAATTTCTTCTCTTCTTTTGCTTTAATTAATTTGTCATAGAGCGAACGTACTGCGTCACATGTGGAATGGTTAGCCCGGAAGCCAAATTGGTTCGGACAGATGACATTGTGAGCATCCAAGAATGAGGTCATTCTGACAGCAACAAGTTTCTCAAAGATTTTACTAAGGCAGAGCAGTACCGATATAGGTCTATAGTTGCTAGTTAAATTTTTATCACCAGATTTGAACACAGGTGTGACTTTAGCCATCTTCAATACATTGGGAATTTCTCCTAGCTTGAATGATAAATTAACAAGGTGTGATAAAGGTGTAGCTATGCGACTAGAGATGGGTTTAAGGAGTGACAAACGGATGCTGTCTCTGCCAGCTGAGCCACTTTTTAAGCCAGCAATCACTTGTATTATTTCGTCAGGAGTAGTAGGGGATAGAACAAAGCTGTGGGAGATTTTAGGCCCGAGGAATGATTTAAAATCAGAGTTGGAACATGGGATTTTGTCTGCTAGTTCAGAGGCGATAGTACAAAAATAGTCATTAAAGTGGTTGGCTATCACTGATGAGTTAGATGTTTCTTGTCCGTCGATGACAACATTATTTGGGAGGGAACTGCGTTTTTTCCGTGTCATGAGTTGGTTAATAGTGTTCCATGTTTTCTTGATATTATTATTGTGCTCATTAAATTTTTCTTCATAGTAGTTTTTCTTAGCAATCCTTAGGGTATGATTGAGCTTGTTTCTATATAATTTGTAATGTGTAGAGGTTTCGGCACTTTTATTTGTAAGATGTTTTCTGTATAACTTATTTTTTTCATGAATAGAGCTGATAATACCGGGAGTTATCCATGGTTATCAAGTTGCCACATGAACAGGTACAATAAAAGCGTGCCTGAGATACAACACATATCACGAATCATTAGATTCTTGGTATGTGCTTTAGAATAGGTTAACCAGAAGACTATTCTGTGAAGTCATGTGACGCAGTCAGTATGTCGGCACCTCTTCCCACTTCCCTTATATGTGTTGTAATTTTTTCCTGTATATGGCGAGATTCTGCTGGTGGACGTTTCGTCCCCGAGGCCCGCCCCCTGTACAGACCTTTTGGTCTTTGATATATGTTGGCATTTTGTGGGAAGTTGATGCTGGGTCGACATCGGGCCTTACAGGCTAGTCTTTTGTGTTAAATGCCGTCATTTACATCTGACGACGATACAGCTCACCAATCTTCAATGTACGAGTTGTCACAGCGAAACAGCTCACCAATTACCAGTATACGAGTTGTCAGAGCATTTCCATCATAGCTCTCTAGATTTGTATCTAATACCGCTTATGCCGGTGCTAGGGGCCGTGTGGTCATATCATCCAAGTTGCCACATGAACAGGTACAATAAAAGCGTACCTGAGATACAACACATATCACGAATCGTTAGATTCTTGGTATGTGCTTTAGAATAGGTTAACCAGAAGACTATTCTGTGAAGTCATGTGACGCAGTCAGTATGTCGGCACCTCTTCCCACTTCCCTTATATGTGTTGTAATTTTTACCTGTATATGGCGAGATTCTGCTGGTGGACGTTTCGTCCCCGAGGCCCGCCCCCTGTACAGACCTTTTGGTCTTTGATATATGTTGGCATTTGTGGGAAGTTGATGCTGGGTCGACATCGGGCCTTACAGACTAGTCTTTTGTGTTAAATGCCGTCATTTACATCTGACGACGATACAGCTCACCAATCTTCAATGTACGAGTTGTCACAGCGAAACAGCTCACCAATTACCAGTATACGAGTTGTCAGAGCATTTCCATCATAGCTCTCTAGATTTGTATCTAATACCGCTTATGCCGGTGCTAGGGGCCGTGTGGTCATATCATCCAAGTTGCCACATGAACAGGTACAATAAAAGCGTACCTGAGATACAACACATATCACGAATCGTTAGATTCTTGGTATGTGCTTTAGAATAGGTTAACCAGAAGACTATTCTGTGAAGTCATGTGACGCAGTCAGTATGTCGGCACCTCTTCCCACTTCCCTTATATGTGTTGTAATTTTTTCCTGTATATGGCGAGATTCTGCTGGTGGACGTTTCGTCCCCGAGGCCCGCCCCCTGTACAGACCTTTTGGTCTTTGATATATGTTGGCATTTTGTGGGAAGTTGATGCTGGGTCGACATCGGGCCTTACAGGCTAGTCTTTTGTGTTAAATGCCGTCATTTACATCTGACGACGATACAGCTCACCAATCTTCAATGTACGAGTTGTCACAGCGAAACAGCTCACCAATTACCAGTATACGAGTTGTCAGAGCATTTCCATCATAGCTCTCTAGATTTGTATCTAATACCGCTTATGCCGGTGCTAGGGGCCGTGTGGTCATATCATCCAAGTTGCCACATGAACAGGTACAATAAAAGCGTACCTGAGATACAACACATATCACGAATCATTAGATTCTTGGTATGTGCTTTAGAATAGGTTAACCAGAAGACTATTCTGTGAAGTCATGTGACGCAGTCAGTATGTCGGCACCTCTTCCCACTTCCCTTATGTGTGTTGTAATTGTATATTTTTCGTGTATTTATAGTTTTGGTTAGGGTCGGAAAGCATTCGTCATAGATAGGAGTTAGTTTGTCGAGGAAGATCGCCAAGGCCTCATCTACATTTGTGCATTCTTCTGTAATTGGTGTCCAGTTTGCATTATCAAGTTTGTCTTTGAAAAGAGATTGTTGGGTTGCGTTTGTGCAGCAGAAGAGAAAGTGGGAGAACATCCATTGATGTAGAAAACCGGGAAATGGTCCGAAATGTCAGAGAGGAGAATGCCAGAGCAAAGATCGTTTTCGTGAAAATTGGTGAAAATGTGATCTATCAGAGTAGCTGAATGAGATTTGACGCGTGTTGGCTTGGTGATTTTGGGAAAGAAATAGAACGATTTCATAATTTCATAAAATTGCTTGGAAGGGCCGTGTAAATGAGTCTTTAAGAGGTCTATATTATAATCCCCCATGAGAATACATTTCTTTTTTTCAGGTTTTAAGGTATTGAGAATACTTAAGAGACTATCGTTGAAGTTTTCCACATTTTTACCAGGGGGTCTGTAAATTATACCTAAAATGTAAGTGTTATTGATATCAGTGACCTCGACGAAGAGTGACTCATATTCTCCGTAATCATCAATATGTGTTAGATTATCCCTAATCGTGCATTTCAAAATATCGTCCCTAATATAAAGTATAACTCCACCCCCCATTCGATTATTTCTAGATAGGGGAAATGGTTTATAGCCGGAAATGGCATATAGCTCTTCGGTAGCCGGGTCAAGCCAACTCTCAGATATTCCAATTGCTGAAAAGCGAAAATTTAAGTTTTGTAGAAGTTCGATAATTTCAGTAAAGTGTTTCTTTAGGCTTCGTGCATTAATATGGAAGACAGATAATGTGTTAGCGTCAGATAGATTATTGAATTCAATGTGTAATTTGAAGCTGTCTTCGAAATAATAATTGGACTGCTGGGAGCTCATTTGGTTCCAGTAGGAAATTTCTTCTTCCGTGTCATCAGTGATATAGTTGCTATTTTCCTGGAAATTTAGGCTTAAAGGATTAAAACACATATTTTCAAAATCAGCCAAATAGGTGTCATTATCATTATTAGAGTTCAAATCTGCCTCTGCGTCAATATTATGTTCAGTGAAGAAGGGCAGCTCTTCAAGAAAAGACATAATTAAGAGTTGAGGATGAATTTAAACTATGTACAGCATGATATAAGCGTTTAAAGAAAATCTCAGTGCATTCAACTATAACTAGATATTGGAGGTTCAAGGCGCGGCATGTCGTTACGTAATGAAATATAAATAAATATATGACAGTCAGGAAGCGTGTATAGTTGATAAGTGTATATAACAATACTACAGGAATAGTTCTTAAGAAAGAGAACCAGAAAACGAAAGAACGGCTGGGAGTGGCTATATACATATATGTACAATGAACAAAACATTGGGAAGAGAAAAATACAAAGAAAACAACATATGTACAACAGCATATGTCTAGTATGCTTGATATTTTAGTAGAACTGAAGAAACCTTCAGACATAAATGTGTCGGTGATTAGTTTCTTTAACACCGTCTTTCTGAACGAACTGATCTTATTAACGAAATAGATATAGACAAAGTTTATCTATCTAGTCAATTTGGTTACTAGCTACTGAGCTATATCTCCCGACTATAGAGCAACGATATTAATAGTAAAACACAGAGGAGGACTGTACAAAATTATAAATAGTAATAGTTTAATTTGGAAATGTGTTTGGAATATGTGCCATGTATTCAGATATTCCATACCACCTCTGTTTATCAACTCGATGAATCTAGAAACACAGAAAAGCGTCGTTCAGCCGTAAAATCGTTCTAGCATTTATCTGATCGCATCTAAACCAGTATGTCATACGTGATATGTTAACGATCATACGTGTTGCCTCTTGTGATATGGAATCAATCAACAGCTGTTAACGCTACCAGCTAGATGATTAGATATATCAAGATCTGTCTGGAATGCGAATCACACTGGCAGCACTTAAGGAAGCGTCTCTAAATATCGCTCGCTTTTTTGTCGAGAAATCTGTGATCTTTTCTCGATTTCACGAATTCCAAAGATGAGAGTGAATCGAAATGTTTTTCACAGATATCGAATGATTCGCTTTATTGATCGGTTTTCATTCGAAAAATATTTTTCCAAAGAAAAACGATATCGCGAATCAGTCGAGAATCCTTCGAGAATTGTTCTCAGTGGAGGAATACGATTAAAAATGGTATCCTGCCTAGCCTGTTCCATTGCTGACATATACCCGTAGACTAGGGAATCAGGTTACTGGTTCTTTGCAAAATTAAATATCCCATGCATTGGCTTGGCCCCACTTATAGGCCCATTATACATAAATTCACAGAAGTGTATTCCCAATGTATATGTCAGTTATTATAGATGGAACACGTAAGAAAGCAAAATATAATGCCGACGATATTACCTGTTTGAGTTTATATAATAAAGACCGGAGATGGATCGTTTGGGCGGCAGATGTTCAACGGACTGATAATCGCTGGACTGCATTTTATGAAGTATAATAAAATGTGATAATTCAATTAAGTCTATTTTAAAATCGAGATGACATGGTATGTTAACATTATATTGTTGAAGCGGCAGATACAGCTCAATTTTACCTGGACATACACTTGATCAGCACCCTCACACATGGCGGCGTAACATCTGTTAATCTGTGAATGACGTAATTGTATTCATTCTCCTCACGATAGTTTCGCGATATTCTCTTGGAGCTTTCTCGATCAAAATTTCTCGACATTCTCTTGATCAACATAAAACCACTGATTCTCCATGGGTCAAAAAGACGAATATAAAACGATATCGAGAAAATCGATCGAGAATTTTGAAAACGATTTTTCTCTCGACATTCTCTCAAAGAATTTCCGATAGGATCGGAATTTCTTCGAAGAAACCAACGAAAATTCACGATTGAAGGAAAAACGATTAATGGAGACGCTTCCTAAATGCGTATAGCATAAAGAGAATGAGGGAATACGAATTATATTCAACGTTTTTTTCGCTTGAGAGAAATCTGTCTTCAACCAGCAAAACGTATTATACACCCCAGTCTTAATATTAAGAAATAATTTTTTCATAGACGTGCTGAATGGTTATTTTACGCACGGTTAGTTTGGGAAAGTTTATATTTTCGCGAAGCCCGCGTCCTAAAATTTATAAACTTTCCCACACTAATCGTGCGTAAAATAACCATTGAACACGCCTATGAAAACACTACTTCTATTCTATTGCACTACCCAAATTTGATTATCAACAAACATTATAATGAACAGTTGAAAACATATTTTAAACTTTGACAACATTTTTTTATTACTTAAAAAATTCGTCCTCTGATGCTTCCGTCTCGGTTGGCATCGTGCGAATGTCAGTGGACGAGTTTATGTGGTCTCTCAAATGAGGAGTGATACCGTCAGCTGTATGGAAATTACGTGGATATATGTCTATTTGTGTCGCTTTGTTAATCAATTTCACGATGGAAACAACAGTTAAACTTGAGAAAGAAATTTCATCTTGTAATTTATTTGTTTGTTTTATTCGATTGTTACTTGTAAGAAAACAGGGGTCTCTTTCCTCATCCGACTTGTGAAATGGAATCTTCCAATGAACACCTGCACTGGACGGGTGTTGGTTCACATAACAGTGCTAAAACGTGTAATAATTGCACGGTTAGTTCGATGTTATTGACAAAAGTGTTATAGAATAGTACATCTCTTCGGAATGAAACAAAAAAGGTTTAAATCATTCCATTTTGCATCCATGGCAACGAGGGAAGTTTTGCAAGAGATACAATCTCGATACGGCTAAATTAGATATATTTGAAATGTCATTGTTATCGAATTTCTTCACGCGCCCCTGGCCACTCTTGAGCGGAATATATTGAAACAGTGACTTTGAAGTCTACGGTAGAGAGAATCCCAGTGAATAAGTGAGTTTGAAGGATCAAAGAACAGCCAATATGCTCCGGTCACTGATATCGGAGGTTATTTTGCTATTTCGCTCAAAGCAGAAGAAGATATTGTAGCAAAAAACCCAGTTACGGTATCATCCAACCACTTGTCAGACAGCAAAAGTAATACACTCACATCAATTCGCTTATGACGGTAATAAGAGAGCGGACAATAAAAAACATATTAGGAACTATTTCCAAATTTCCAAAAACAGGATTGAAAAATGTTATCAAGCAACAGCAGACTTGTGCCCACGAATGTTATCTGTTAGTTTAAACAATCGAAGGATATTATGAACTTTTCGCGTTATGTCTTTTTCGCGTTATGTCTGTAGGGAATTTTCAAAATGGCGGTCACGTGGGGCCATTAGAGACGTGTATTTAAAGCTATTTGTTCCGTTTCATAACATAAATTTAAATGATAATGTCAGTGGGTTCGGCAATGCTACAAACCGCCGTTCAAATATATCCAACATTATCCAACTATTTAAACCCCATCAACGGAGACATCGCAGCCATGGTTGGCGAAAGTTTAATAGTTCGATGATTCACGATCATATCACTTTAAATTACTTAGTGGATTTAACTAACACACCCAACAGTATACATAGCTTACGTACATTTCTGTATGCGTTACCTCTGAGAGCTTTAGATCAAATAGCCAGAAATATACAACACTCTGCGTCTTCAGGAAATATAATACCACCAAAAATCAGTAAAGTATGTCAAGATATAGCGTATTTTCGGTTGTATCGTCCAGTGAACATAATCGAAACATCTCAAGATCGGCTTTTTTTGAAACTCAACTACTTAGATAAAGGACTGGACATCATTAATTTACCTCGAATCCTGAATGATCCAGAGGTAGGCAACGCTGTACCAAACTATTTAAGTTCACAGAACCCCCTTGCATTTCATATAAGTATACTAAATCTATAGCCACCAATATATTCAATTACTCCAATGCTGTCAAGGAGTTCGACTGCAACTTATACACGTCAGGAGGCTATAGTTGTGATTGTGAATAGTCGAACTTTATCTATACACCATGCAAACATATTGTGACTGGTGACCTTGATGTGGTGAGTGATAAGGATCTGAAATTGCTCCTGATGAAAGGACCTAAATATAGAGAGCCAAGAAGAATAAATCTGCAGGCCGACCAGAAGATAGTCCTGTCTGCATTGGAACAGTACGTTATTGACTGGTCTAGGCGAGAAAACGTTGAACCTACAGTACTCGCTGATTGGCTGGACCTCACCAAGAGCAAGGTCGTTGAAACAATCCGCCATATTGACAGAAGTACCCTTCCCCAAGCAAAACAAGTACTGAGAAACCTCAATTCGCCAGAAGTTCTAGCAAATTTCCTCAATTCGCCAGAAGTTCTAGCAAATTTACAGAGTAAATTCGTCATAGTCCCAGCAGACAAAGCTCCGAATAATATAATATTCATATGTAAATATTACTATTACCAGGTGCTGGTTAAAGAATTGAGTGTAGACATATCTTCATCAAATACGCCTACTTACTCCCAAACTGCATTTGCTCTGGAAGATTTATTTAACAATCCCAAAAAGTTTCTCAGGGAGAGAGGTATTTGTCTTCCAACCAATCATAACGACATACCAAAACTATACTGGACTCCCAAAATGCATAAATCACCATACAAAGCTAGATTCATAGCTGGTTCTAGAAGCTGCACCACCAAGCTTCTTTCAACCCTATTGACGAGGGCCCTTCAGGAGGTAAAAGCATTTTGGGAAAGGTATTGCGCCACTATTTCTAAGAACTCTGGCGTTGAATGTATGTGGATATTGAAAAACTCAAAATGTCTTACGGAAGAACTTGATGCTAAAGGTCACATACCGTACAGACATGTATCCACATGGGATTTCTCGACTCTCTATACTACAATCCCTCATCAGGACCTTATTGACCGTCTAAGTTCGTTAATAGTATATGTGTTCAAGAAAACTCATCGTAGATATATTAATGTCGGAAGCCATCAAGCTCTACTACATACAAGATATATCATTCATGGGACGTTTCTTTTTTTATAGAGTTGCTTGAATTTTTCATTAAAAATATCTATGTGAAATTTGGCAACACAATATATCAGCAGCATATAGGTATTCCAATGGGTACTAATTGTGCACCCCTGTTGGCTGACCTATATCTGTTCTCTTATGACTATGACTATATGCAGGCGCTTTCAAAAACCGATCCATTCAAAGCCCGTTCCTTCTCATTCACCAAACGCTATATAGACGATCTTCTCGCTGTAGATAATCGCTATATAAATGACGCAGTGAAGGATATATATCCACCTTCACTGGATTTGAGGGAAACTACAGACAGCCCTACAGGCACATCATATTTAGATCTATATCTCTATAAAAATGAAGCGGGCATTCCTTGGCGACTTTATGACAAAAGAGATGATTACAATTTCGACATCGTAAACTATCCCTTTCTGGACAGTAATATTCCAGTGGGACCTGCATATGGCGTATACATATATCGCTTAGTAGCATTTGCTAGATCCTGTGTTAAATGTGACGATTTTAATCAACGTCACAAAACATTGTTGCAGAAACTTATAAAACAGGGCTATTCCACCAAGCGCCTCTACTGAAATTTTCTCAAATTTGGCGATACATATCGCATGCTGATAGCAAAATACGAACGTAGCGTGCAAGATCTATGGCGCTACGTTTCGTAACTTGTGTCTAATTCCGCTTAACCCGGGGCTAGGGACCGTATGAACCCATGTACTTCAAGATCCTCATGGTACTCATATGAACAGTCACAATGAAATCGTGACTGAGATACATCATTCTTTAGATGACGACTTCACAACGAATATTATGGATTAAGAATACTGATCAGCGATACGGATTTGATATTTTTGGAACATCATGATGTCTTGCCGGCATCATTGAAAACTGTTGACCGCTTCTCTCTTGCAGGAAACAAGCCTATGTTTATGTATACTATGATTCTCTTTTTGAATTTGGTGCTAATACTGTTATTTGGAATATGGAATAGGTCTTAGGATTATGGACGCGGATATTCTCTATGGACGACGGCTGAATTATGAATGACGGACTAGACGCTTGTAATATCTACAAATCTGTCAACGTCGAGTTGTTGTAATATTTTTTCATTCTGGGCCTTTTAAGACCATACGATGTTAATGTAAGTAGGTCATAAATGCCGATGTGGATGCTAAGAATGCCACCTGTAATGGGTTGTCCGTAGAACACCCTTATGTAGAGATGAGGGCTTATCCCAAGGGTAGGTTTGTCTCAGAGTCGACTCGATTGTTCTGGGGAAATTTTGATCGGATATGTGTGTCAGTATATATAAATTCCTATCACGCTTCGTTTCATAGGGTGTGACATCAGTTAATGGTTAATGAAGGGTAATGGTGTCTTACAAGATAAGTGTCCAACCTTTAAAAACGGTGTTGGCGTTTTGTGTAACTAGGTGCGGATAGTTATCCTTCATTATGGCGGAGATCAGGATTATGCATTACAAGCGTCTAGTCCGTCATTCATAATCCAGCCGTCGTCCATTAGAGAATATCCGCGTCCATAATCCAAAGACCTATACCATATTCCATATAACAGTATTAGCACCAAATTCAAAATGACAATCATAGTATACATAAACATAGCCTTGTCTCCTGCGAGAGAGAAGCGGTCAACAGTTTTCAATGACATCATGATGTTCCAAAAATATCAAATCCGTATCGCTGAGCAGTATTCTTATTTACTATCCCTATCGACAACATTATGTTTTGTTTTGCCCTTTTATGTCACACTTTTCTCCCATAGATAACTTATAGTTCAGCACGTTTATTAATACATATTTGTATTCATCAGCAAATGAAAAATAATTTCAATTATTAATCTATATAAATGAAAATAATAAATATTCCTGGCTTCTACTAAGTAGGTTTGGTGATATTTTAGTCCTATGTATAACAGACTATTTTAGTGGATTGATAGTTTGTCTGACGTCCAATAGCAACATATGTCATGAATTCTGAGCAACATTTTTGTATAATAATCGAGAGTTTAACCTAACAAGACGGGGTAACATCGCATATTATCGCTAACCTTGGAACAGAAAGCTAAATCAGATTCATCTATAATTTTATGACAGGCTCTAATGATACATGTTTAATTCGAAAGATTAATCTAATGACGTCATAATGACGTTATTTTGTCAAAAGGCAGTTTGTGATTTGTTCGCCGTTATTTTTACTGAAACTGTGAGTATGATAGTTGAACATTTTGAGAATACCCTTGTATTTCGAAACATTCGTCTTTCAGTCGCTGATTAATTATATTATCCATATTTTAGTACCCTCTTTATAACCACATTTGCCCCAGTTAGATTTGTCGTTATAAAGTATTTGCTGTTATAACGAATAAAGAATAAGTGCATTTGGGCACATTTGTTTCTGTAAACTTGGTCGTTTTAATAACGTTGATGTTGTATAAAATGTCTTTATAATGAGGGCTCACTGTATTTCAATTGCACACGCCCTGCGTCAGGTGAAAGACATTTCGCAATGTCACATTTGTTGTAGCAGGTTTTGTTTTCCAATGTTCATTCCATTCGTTGGGGACGAAAAGCTGATAACGAAAGTTATCACTCACTTCTTTCTGGTGATAATCTTAAATACGCTAGTTATTGGAGACTCGTTAATACTTTTGTGCGCTTTGAACAATGTCAAGAGGAAGTATCGGGTTAATAAAATAGTTCATATTCCTACCAAAAATGTCTCTCGAAATTTAGTGAAACTGAGCCATGCCCAAAATGATCCAATTGTCCGAGACAGGGAACATCTTCCGAAACAGGAAAATTCTTCCAAAATTAACTACTTCGGTACCTGCTGGGACACAAGCCAAGACTGGAAACGCAAGGTTCTAACGATTCATCATGGCGGACATTTTGTATTTACTCCATTCTCATTCGCATGCAGGATATGTTTGCCCGTGTTTTGAAAATTCGGCCCGTACAAATCGCGGGTACGCGGATCAAGGGAAGGAAAAGTTAAACCAGGGGAAGGAGAATGGCCTGTGGAATTGCAGTTAATGCTGGACATACAAAACAGAAATAAATCAGGACCAACATTTATGACCTATTCAAGTCAAATCTGCAGTTTTCGGATTAAATAGCGATGCTGCCATCTTAAAATTTATAAACAATTCTTTACTGACCAGAGCAAAAAGTTGCTTTCTCCGGCCTTGTATCCATATACATACAAAACTACGAATGTTCATATTCGGCGGCCATCTTGTATTTTCCCACCAGAAGGTGAGAGGAAAAATGACAACTTTGAATTTGTTGTTGTCTTACCATGAAGGAGAACAATAAGCAAGGATCACGGGACCTAGAGGCCCGCATTAAATATTCTAACGGAAGATATCTCTAGTCATCCATGGGGAAAATAGCGAACGGCGTGGTATTTGGGTACATGTGTATTTTCTTGGACATCCCCACCTTGACAAACGATTTTAACTGGACGGGGAATGTGATATATATCCATGCACAAATTATCTATATTGCCATCAGATGACAATTTATTTGCTTTTTGCGATGTACGTTCTCCACAGCCCCAATCTTTGTGGTACTTCACTCAACCCACTGCAAAATGTAAGATACGGGGCACCAGTATAACATGAGCACCGGGTCTCGTATAAAGATATGTGTTCAAGGAGCATACTTATCTGGATATTTCTGATGATCCAGATCGAAGATATTCCAGACACATTCCTTTGAAAATTCACGAGAATTGGTTTGAACTGTATTTTGTTACCAGAACGCAGTCGGACGCTGAAATATTGATAATATAGACTTAATCCTGCTGCAGAAGGCTACATTTTCTAAGTGAAGACATGGTCTCGATAGCACAGATGTATTCATATCCTATGTTGTGCAAGGATCAGGATTGTGGATTCTGCTGCAATCTGAACAAATTGAATTGATTCCATTCAGTTCCGCTTGTACATTAAATTATTGAAATTTGTGGGAAGCACGCTATCAGATAACCCAAGTACACCAACACCTTCAGTGCTGCGACTCTGTCTCAGTGAAAGCCTCTAACTGTGGGGGCAGTTAAAAGGTTGGTTTGCACATTGTTGCTTAACCCTATTTGGCCTGGGTTTTTGGGGACCTGTGAAGGCCTGGGGCGAGGGCCATTTCGCCTCGCTATTTTTCTTACCCCTTGAGCTAGGGACAGAGACGTACCACACTATACCCCTGGGTTACGCTACCAGAAAATGTAAAAAAACTAAGCTTTTTCGAATTTTCGTTGCAACAGCTGCATGATAAGTTAGTAAATAATAGTCTAATGTGAAATAAAATAGATGTTGCCCAATTTTCCTCTCCAAGCGATTAAAAGTGGAACTTCGACTCATCCCACTATCTTGAGTATTCTACAACTACATGACTGTAGATTTGATCAACAGATTGACATTGTGTTCTGGTGGTTGCCTATTCACGTTGGCATCAAAGGTGATACTGAGGCTGATAGAATGGCTAAGGCAGCCCTAGATGATGAGATTGATCCTGTTGGATCTCCAGGAGCTAAAAAAAACCCTGTAGACTATACTCATCTGAACAACCGGAAACGTTTCGATCAAACCATGGTCAGGCGATGTAGAATCGGCCATACACGATTAACTCACGAACATTTGCTAAAAAAAAAGCCAGTCCCAAGGTGTGTTCCATGCCATGATGATCTCACGATGAAACATATTCTTATCGAATGCATATATTTTAAGATTGTAAGAGATGCTTTTTATCGAGCGACTACTTTGGAAGATCTATTTAGTCGGGTGAGGGAGGATTACATGTTGGGTTATTTGAGAGAAATCGGGCTGTTACATAAGTTTTAATGTGTGTATGTTTTAATGCGTTGGATTACTAAGTTAGTGACTTGGGTACTTACAATTTTGTTTGATCGTCGCTATATAGCTGAAATATTGCTGAACGCGACATTAAACCTTAGTTCTCTCTCTCAAAGAAATACAGGAATTTTGAAGAAAAATATCACTCTTCTGGTACCCAAATAGCTGCCATCTTGAATTTACTCATGATCATCATCATATGAGGGGTATGCAAATAGGCTTAAAATGACCCCAATGTGATAAATCAAAAAGTCGCGGAGGGTCAGCTTTCATATTTTTGTCGTTCCGGAGATCCTTCCAAGGATACTTTTTCTTTCAAGAATGGGACACAACCTCTATGGCTCCATCTTCACAAGCGGTGATGATGGAGAGATCATTTCCCCACAGTTTCCGAAGGAGGTTCCGCAATCAAAACTGGGCGGTTATACATTATTGCTTATCAATCACTCGGGAAGCCATTTGTAAAGAGAATTCTTGTCAGTGACATTCACTCCATCTTAGGGTGAATGGTCACAAAAAATCCGTTAGGAAAAAGCAATTGCTTATAGGTAAGCATTTTTCTGGACCCGATCAAGGTGGAACTTGGATCAGTGTTTCCGTATGGTTTAAATGATAATGTCAGTGGATTCGGCAATGTTACAAACCGTCAAATACATTCAATATTACCCAGCTATTTAAACTCCATCAACGGAGACACGCAGCCATTGTTGGAGTTTAATAGTGCGATGATTCACTATCATATCACTTTAAATTACTTATGGGCTTAACTAACACACCCACCCAATTGTATACATAGATTACTTACAGTTATGTATGCGTTAGCTCTGAGAACTTTAAATCATATAGCCACAGATATACAACAATCTGCGCCTTCAAGAAATATACCACCCAAAATCACTAAAGTATGTCAAGATATAGCGTATTTTCGGTTGTATAGTCCAGTGAACATAATCGAAACATCCCAAGCTCGACTTTTCTTGAAACTCAACTACTTAGATAAAGGATGGGACATTATTAATTTACCTGAAATCCTTAATGACCCAGAGGTACGCAGCGCTGTATCAAATTATTTTAAGTTCACAGCACCACTTGCATTTCATAAAAGTATACTAAATCTATAACCACCAAAATATTCAATTGCTCTAATGCTGCCAAGGAGTTTGACTGGAATTTATACACGTCAGGAGAACTTTATACACCATGCAAACATGTTGTGACTGGTAACCGTGATATAGTGAGTTATAGGGGCCTAAGATTACTCCTGATGAAGGGACCTAAATAAAGAGAGCCGAGAAGAATAAATGTGAAGGCCGACCAGAAGATAGCTCCTGTCTGCAATGGAGCAGTACGTTATTGATTGAAGCGAGAACAAGTTGAACCTACAGTAATCGCTGATTGGCTGGACCTCACCAAGGGCAAGGTCATTGGAACAATCCGCCATATTGACAGAAGTACCCTTCCCCAAGCAAAACAAGTACTGAAAAACCTCACTTCGCAAGAAGTTATAGCAAATCTCCAGAGTAAATTCGTCAAAGACCCTGCAGACAAAGCTCCAAATAATATAATATTCATATGTAAATATTACTATTACCGGATGCTGGTTAAAGAATCGAGTGTAAACATATCATCATCAAATACTTATTCTCAAACTGTAGTTATTCTGAATTATTTAACAATCTCAAAACGTTTCTCAGGGAAAGAGGTATTTGCCTTCCAACCAATCATAACGACATACCAAATGCATAGCTGGTTCTAGAAGCTGCACCACCAAGCTTCTTTCAACCCTATTGACGAGGGCCCTTCAGGAGGTAAAAGCATTTTAGAAAAGGTATTGCGCCACTATTTCTAATAACGCTGGCGTTGAATGTATGTGGATATAAAAAAAACTCAAAATGTTTTACGGGAGAACTTGATGCTAAAGGTCACTTACCGTTCAGACATGAATTCACATGGGTATCTCGACTCTCTATACTACAATCCCTCATTACGGCCTTATTGTCCGTCTAAGTTCATTAATAATATTAGTGTTCAAGTGAACTGATCGTAGATATATAAATGTCAGAAGCCATAAAGTATTCTTTAGCTCTACTACATACAAGAGATATCATTCATGAGATGTTTTCTTTGTTTATAGATTTGCTTGAATTTCCCGTTAAATATATCCATGTGAAACTTGGCAACACAAATATATCAACAGCATAGATGTATTTCAAATAGTACTAATTGTGCACCTGTGTTGGCTGGCCTATATCTGTTCTCTCATGAATATGACTATATGCAGGCGCTTTCAAACACCGATAAATTCAAAGCCCGTTCCCTCTCAATCACCAAACGCTATATAGACGATTGTCTCGCTGTTGATAATCGCTATATAAATGACGCAGTCACTGGATTTGACGGAAACTACAGATAGCCCTATCGGCACATCATATATAGACCTATATCTCTATAAAAAGAAGCGGGCCATGTATTTCAGCATCCTCATAGTGCTCATATGAAGAATCACAATCAAAGCGTGACTGAGATACATCATAGTTTTGATAATAAGTTTACAACGAAAATGACATGGATATTAAAGAATACTGATTAGCGATCAGCCGGCATCATTGAAAACTATTGACCGCTTCTCTCTTGCAGGAAACTTGTATATTATGCAGTTTTATGTATATTATGATTTATTCTTTTAGTTTTGGTGCTAATGATATTATACGAATTAGGTCTTTGGGTTATGGACGCGGAAATTCTTTAATGGACGACGGCTGAATATTGAATGACGGACTAGACGCTTGTATTGTTAAATAGAAACTTTCCTCAGCAGAAATGTTTCTGATATATTCGGGACTGTGTAAATTGTAGTTGGGAAATGACTGCATTTATTGGTGTCAACTAGTGTTAACTTTGAATAATGTAGGGGGGCCAGAAAATAGTGAATTGTCGAACACGAAATGTACATTTACATGACGATGCTGTAACATATGCAAATATATCTGTTTTCATTGAAAGATGTCCAAGATGGAAGGCAGATGACAGGGGGTAGGGGAGGATACAACAGAGCAAATCTCTAACCCAAGGACGAACCACTGCCTTGAAATATATGTCATGGATCATGTAAAACAAAACTTCGAAGAAACCGTTGGCAATCTTTGTTAACTGTGTAAGGGATTGATTCAGATACAAATAAATTTATATCAAAACTATCTACAACAAGCGCTGGATGAGCGCAAAGACCTCCGTCGAGGCAACAGGGTCCGTAGGAGAATACATCACTAAATAACATAGGGTTGGATGCCAAGCTCAGTTTTGCATTTGTTGGACGTTAACTTCAGCAATGGTAATTAACCTGGGGTTGAGGGTTCCCCACTAGCATGTCCAGCTACATGTGTATGGATGTGGAAATCACATTCCCCGCAGATAATTTTTGTCTGATTTCACGTGCTTGAAATATTGGGGTATGGAATAGAGTATATTGATGGAAAACCTGGAATACTGCTTGAGACATTAGGCTCCTTCCCACCCCCACCTCCCCCTGAGAGGACGCCCCAACCCAAATCAACACGTTAGCGGCAGAAATGAGACCCTGTGTGCCTAGTTTTACCAACTTGCTTGTGATTTTGTACTATAGGCCCTAAACCTCAACACTTCATATTTTGTATGTGTACAGTACAGAATCCTCTACAAAACACACCTGATTTACCGACACTCCGTTCTGATCTGTCTCAGCATCATGTGATGATTCAATGCGCTCGGAATAATTTTGTATACTGGTGTTACAGGTCACCTTCACCATAATGTACCAATTACCATGAACTTGTACATGTATCACATTCATATTGAATGGTGATGGCTGATGAGAATATTGCCCATATGGAACAAATGGCTGGATTCCAGAGAATAAAAAGTTCATGTTAATCATAAACAACATGCAATTAATAATACTATCAAATAATTATGTTTATTCCTTGTCGACATCAATATAATACAGACAATATTATGACTGAATCCTGGTAACAGATATTCAAGGGTATATATGTCTACACTAAACTGAAGGAGATCCATGATGCATATTATATTATGTTGTAAAACTTCACTTGCTAATCTCGATTGTGTTGCTTATTGTGAAAATAAATTTAGTATGATTGCCCATTGCCCTCAAATTAGAAATATTTTCAGCAGCTAAAGTTAAGCCAATCATAACAATATATAACACCATGGTATCGTTGTAATATCACCCAGGTATTGATCTTTGGCTAAGAATGCAATGAGATAAATATATACCTGTTCTTTGTGTTATTCTGTATTTTATACATGTACTACATATACCAGAAGTGAGATTGAAATTTGAATAAAATAATCAAAATATGTTCGGTTTTTACCTCTACTCAAGAAATGAAGTCTTTGTTTCTAGAAGCTAAATCATTTTAGACACTCAAGTCCTTACCTGGTCAAGGGAGATAATTTTGTAAAAAAAAACAACAACTATAGATCCACACTGGTGCAGAGCAGAAAGTTTTATAACCTTTGATGATATTTGTGGAGCATGCTGCAGGACTTCAACTTCCATGAATCTAATATTATCCGCACAATCCCATTCTACATGATATTTTTACCCTAGCACAGATAAAATAGGTCCCTTTATTTATCTGTTGTAGATCCAGGAGCTATTGTGAGCTGCAGGTTTTGTAAAAGTTAGATCCAATTATTCTGAGTGAAGAAATGAAGCTTGACATGGTTGTTTTAAGTTAGAACTTGGCATCCTTGGAAATGTCTGACCGATTGACACATGTATCACCCTGCATGTGGTCATTACATGCGTAATGTTTATTTCGTGAGGAATCAGCTGATATCCAATGGGGGAGGGGGAGGGTGTGGTTTGCACAATACTATGCGGCCAATCACTGGCTCTGATTTTCACCACCTCTGTCATACCACACCTTTCTGACACAGCTAAACCAATCGATAGTCTGTATTGGTACTTCCAAGTTCATTCAGTACATCCATTGTGTAACAGTCCTGTTGCGTCTTATATCAGAAGAGCTGAATCCATGACCTGCATGTTGGAATCAGTTGTATAGAATTTAATATCAAAACTCAGTTTACTGAAAATGTTTATGGCCTTCGTTATATTTCATTCTTTCATCATACACAACAAGGTGCAATCCATTATACCAGTTCTCACAGCATACGTGTACTCAATAGTATTGGGACCTGAATGGTATCCTTACTCAAGGTACTTTGAGAACAGATTCAAGAATAATTTTTAATTCAGTGTATTGAAATGTTAATTGACATGTATGCTGCTGGGAGATGAACCTTTGAAATGGGAATTGCAGGTCTGCAAGTGGCTCATAGTGAAAATATAGGAAAAAATATAGGAGGAAATTTGCAAAACTATAGGAGAAATTTCAAATATAGGAATTTTCAGAATAAAATATAAGAAAATACAGGAAATAAAGGAGTGTAAGACAGGTCTGTACTACAGTGTGTGTTCCAAACTTGGTAGTTTTCTGGTGTTCAATCAAATGACTTTCACGTCCTAGTGGTGGTCTTTCAGGCGACCTGTTCTCTTGTTTGATTCAGCATAGAGAGATTGAAATGTTTTGATATTTAAAAAACTTTCTGAAAAAAACTTTCTGAAAAAAACTTTCTGAAATGTTTTTCCTTATGACAGAGCATTGATGAAAGTTTTCATGAGAAAAAGTCACAATATAGGAAATATAGGAGAAGGTTTTGAGTAAAATATAGGAAAATATAGGAATGACTGGAAAATATAGGAAATGTAGGAGGCACTTGAAGGCCTGGAATTGGGACAGAGACACATGGGGTTTGACAAACAATGAACTATGATTTGATCCTTCATTACAATATGCTGGTAAATATTTTATAAATGCGCAAGAAATTCATGCCAAAAGGCAAAATAAATACCCCCCAACCAAAGGAAATAGAACAACCAGGGCAACGATTTGGTGTAAGACTCACGAAGTATAATTGACAAAGGATCTGCTGGAAGTATTCTCAGTCTTTTCTCCAGGATATTGCCTTTTCAGTGGGAGGTCTTACAGCCTTGCCGATATCAGTGGCGTGCATAACCAAACCTCCCGTGCATTTGATATGCAACAACAACAGCAACTTGGAATATTTGGTTGGCTTCGGCATAAGTCATTAGCCGACAAATACTTTCCGATATATAGAAATGACGGGTGGTATACTAGGAATCATTGTGTTGTAATAACATAAAATAGCGACAAAAAACTTACCAGAAAAACGGCAAAAAGCTAGAAGCCTGACTTTCGTAACTCGTGAAGCATGATGGGAAGTCGAACCCGACTACAGAAGCAAGGCCCATTGAAATGCCTTGCAATGAGGGCTCCCCATTATTTCGTTTTTGTCCAAACAGGAAACGTCAAAATTTCCTCGGGAACCACAGTAAACCCTATTGGAAATCACATGAATTATTTGGCGGGAGATTTCACGTTGCGTTCCTAGACCTCCGTCTGATCGACGGAGGTAAAAATGGGGACGACAAATCAAATAGAGGGTATATCTCAACGAATGAAACATTTATAAAATTCTAATTTTATTTTTAGACAATTTAGAGCTGAATCGCTCAACAAAGAAATACATTGGAAGGACAATTTACCTATATAGAATTAATGCACGCCGTGAGAAGCACGAATAATGAAAAATACCTCGCACTGGACGGATACAATTTTATAAAGTGTCTTTTAAAAGAAAAATAATAATTTGTTTCACGTTCCGCTGGTTTCAAACGTGGTGAATTCTCTTGAGTTCAGAGACAAGCTATAGTTGAAATCAGGCTGCATCTTAAATAGAGTAAAACGGTGTTAGATAACAATCTGGATGGCGAGCATGCAGAAGGGGGTCATCTCAGGCAGATATATGGGGGGAAATAGAAGACTCATCTGCATTAGAACAAAAGAGCAAGAAATACCAGGATTGCTCTTCACAATAATACTCTTAAAAACTGATATCGTGGGTTTTTCTTGGCAGCGTATTAAATTTGAAGGAAAGTGTGGCCAAAATGAATAAAATTGTATCCTACGATTTTATTCGAGAAGGGAAAGCTTGATAAAATCGAATTACTCAAGATTACAAATATGGCGTCTAGGAATTGTTAATCTTGTGCCATATATTCGGTCCCTAAAGGTGTCGCGCAAGAGGAGATCAATATTTGATAACCGTAAACGACCGTAAAGTCTATTAGATAGAAACATACATACATGTGTGCACCCTGGGTGCAAAGTGTTAAAAAGTAACTTGAGTAGTAACGAATTCTTTCCGGTAGGATACCTTTCATCCATGACATATGAGCTACAGTGAAAATTGGAGGGCACATCTGCAAATGATTTATTCAGTGAACCATTTTGGTTTAACCCAAATTTTAAACCCATCATATTTTTTTAAAAATCAATATGGTTAGATATATAAAAGACGTTTTAGGCATCACCTTACAAATAATTACTGGATTTTCAAGTCTGTTGTCAGCAAGATTGTGTGTCGCGTGAATGTGCATCATGTAAAATGCCTGTTGCCAAAGGAGATGGTATTGTAAGGCGGGGTTTTTGCCCACAGTCAGCCGACTCATAGGAATGTACATTTCTTCTCTCCATCTGTCAATCACAATGCAATGTACAATTTGTCGTCGGCGGCAACTGTCAATCAACGGACTGAATGTTACAGTGAACCATGGTAGCTTCACATATGTTTGGTACTAAGGCGTTATTATTTCACCACGTTGCAGTCGATTTTACATGCACATATTGGAGAATAAATACACGATTTAGGCGAATATATTGCCGTTGTAACAGGTAGCGACTGATCGTTCGATTTCAACGTTTGACTGGCCCGTAATGTCTACATGGTATCGTGTCATTGGTAAACAATATTTATTTTACTTTTAATTGGTTTATAATGATAGCCTAAAATCTTATTTCAGATATACTGAATGTAATTTTTTTTTACAAAAATGAGAAAGATTGAAATAACTTGTCGACGTCACACATGTTGCCCTCCTGGGATTCGAACTCGGTAAAAGAAAATTTCGACGCGCTTGGGATCCAACGTGCGTATCCACTACACCACGACATATGAACAACTGTAACAGGCTATTTTGTCACTTTAATCTACTTACGAAAACTTCAAACGTTATGAATCATAACTTTTCATTTTTTAGTATGAAGGACCCCTTGGACCAAAAAGATCTTCCAGTAGTGGGAATATAATGTTACCACACAACACCAGGTTAAATGGCGTTCTGGTCCAAGGGGTCCTTCGCGTCTAAATGCGTGTCTGAAGGACTCGATTTTGACCTTTTTTTCACGAAATAGCACATGCTGTGGATTTCAGTTTCATGTGATAACTATAATCATAACGCAATCGCTCTAAAACTTCCACATATTGTGTACTTATATTTTCTCTTGTCGTTACATTAAAACGGTAGTATTTTTATGACATTTTATTTTTTCGATTTCAATCGCACCACGTATAGGCCAAAATCCCGCCTTATCGTACCATCACCTTTCATACTGGTAACACCATTTCATTCGAAGTTATTCTATAACTGCCCAATATAAACTGAGCCTTCGTATATCGGACCAGTGTTTATAGTCAAACGTCGTGATATGACTGAAACAAGGTTGAAACCGACGTTAAAACCCTACTACTCACTCACCCTAGTCAAACGGGGAAAAAAGCCGATAAGAATCTTTATGATATCGCCGGCTCTCAGTGCCAGTAGTAAAGCACCCAAATGGTATGGATATTTTAATAATTGATGGAAGCAGGATTAGAAAACTATTCTTGCCCCTGGGATAGATAGCATTACTATGTCCCTGGGATTGATAGCATTACTTCAAGTTTATGTGGTCGTCAGAGATATTTCCTTCAGATTCGGTTAGGTGTTTCGATAATAGGTGTATAAATCTACGAACAGATGCATTCGCACTTTATGGTATCAGACTTGGACATCGGGCAATTTCCTGATCAGAAACTGTCGGTTTACAAACGCATGCCCTTGATGGGGGATACGCAGTTATAAATTGCGTTCAAATTAACCATTCACTCCGATGACGTCGACAGTGCTCCAATTCTCAGCTTAACATTTACATTTACGGGGCAGAAAGTGGCCAATTATTGAACTTTTAAAATCCTTATAGCGATATGTGGTCTGGTGAAAATATCTACACGTAATTCCACATACACTTATAAGGATGCACGGCACTGTTTAGTATAAAGTATAACGGATTATCCCTAGGATTCACTTGTAAGAGCGAAATGCAATTTTGTTAAATTGTAATAAGATAAATACAATTCTTATTTTTATTTAATGTAACGATCAGAATGGATCAATTTATTATTTTGTCCAGATTATACGAGAAAGTGGATGTGTCCTGCAAAAGTGAAAGTGAGGCTCTTGCTCTGATGACAGACTTGTGTCTATGAAAGATTGAAAGACGCAAGAAAATAATTTGATATGTTTTGGGGGACGGCTGAATTCACTTGATCAATTCGCAATAAATATTAAAATCTCAGTTATGTAGTGAAGGTATCTGACAGACTTTTAGCTCGGATTTCTGCGTGGTAGTTGTCCCACAGATCATGCAGGCAGTCCAGTTACTCATGAGAAGTCTCCAGGTAATAATAGTCGGTGAAACAAGGGCAAGTTGCAACAGGGGGAGGTTGAATCGGTGAGGGTATTTCTCCTTCAGAAAGGGACAAGGATTTCCAGATGCTTATTGTTTATTGTATCTTAGGTGACACGACTTGTACAAATATGAATGATATTTCTGTATTAGTTATTTTTGAATGAAATTTTTTTTCTTCGAAGTCAAAATGCGTTTCATGATTTGGGGCTCTTCTCATCACCAATGGGAATCTCTTTGAAACGGTAGGTGTGTTACGTCTAAACGATAATAGAAAAACGCAACGGAAAGATTTTGGGAAATCGAGGATTAACAATCAAATATTTATTTACAATACTAAAATCATATACAAATTAACCCTACCTGGCCTGGGGGGGGGGGCGGAAAGTGCCCCCCTAGTGAACTTTTCTCTGCTGCTCCGAAACGACAAAACCGAGGAGGCTGAAACTTCGTGACTTTTAAGCTTATCTTAGTGGGGTCATTTTGAGCCTATTTTCATATACCCCTGAGCAGAGGATCATGGGTAAATTCAAAATGGCGGCCATGTGGTATCCGCGAAAGTCGTGTTTTTCAGTCTTTTCGCTCCATTTCTTCACATTTTCCTTGCCTAAAAGGTCTTGAAAGTATTTTATTTATGCAAAACTAATTATTCTATATTTTATTTGATATTTTTCGAGATAAAAATCGGAAAAATGAAAATTTCGAAAAATCGACCCCAAAAAGTTCCGAGAAGATGACGTCACTGTGACGTCATCATGGCGGCCATCTTGAATTTTTTTACATTTTCCGGTAGAGCTTGAACCCAAGATAATGGGTGGTAAGTTTCAGCGCTCTAGCCTTAGTGGTAGAGAAAATATATAGGGGGGCACTTTCCGCCCCCCCCCAGGCTGCGATACACCCCAAATCGCCCAGGCCAGATAGGGTTAAGTTAGGTCAATACAACAAATAAATGTCAAATAAAGTCTTACTGTTCAATGCTATACCGGTGTATCTCTCAGAGTCTGTACTAACGTGCAAATCTCTATACAGTCCGTGCCGACGCGCAGAAGTCGCGTTCCTGTATTTTGATAGTCCACACCGCTCTGCTGTTGTCCAGGTTCCGTCAGTTCAATCACGTAGATAAAACAGCGGTCAAACACACAAGAGTAATCCAACAGGAATATACAATCCAGCAGTCAGTAATCTCAGGCAAAGGAAATGTCCAGCAACACAGTCTAATGCGCCCACATAGAAGCCGTTTGAATCTCCCCTCGATCACTGAACGTCCGGCTATTTATACTGTATCGGGCATTCGAGATTATTCTATCAAATCAAGAAACTTCCACCGGTACAGCAATGACGTATGATTTTAACCCAGATACGATCACAACCGCTACTAGAAAGCTCCAAATAATTAACCCACAAAACAGTATGTATACAAGCGTATAGATGTGCAGATGGCGCTGTGTAGATGGCGCTGTGACCCAATTACCATCATCATACGGGTCTCTTCGTATTTCGGCCATTTTAATTATGATAATCGGTCACGACTTCGAGAGAATTATATGATTATAATCACAGAACAGAAGGTAAACAAGTTTATCTCAGCTCTATTGTTCTAGAACTATCCACAGTGACCAATTTTATACTGCAATACCATGACACTCCCCCTCTTAAATGAAGAAAGTTTCAAACTTGGAACTTTCTTGACAATTCAAAACATTATTACAAAACAAAATCTATATTACAACAGCAAAAATGTTGACAAACATATGTACATTATATGCGAGACAAACAATCAGCAATCAAATTGTCCTTGCCCTTAATATGTCTGGTTTCAATATTGTATTCTTGTAACACCAACCTCCATCTCAACGTTCTTTGATTTTTGTTTTTCATCTTACTTATGAAAACAAGTGGATTGTGATCATTATATACAGTAATATAACGATGAAGAAGTAACATCAACATCAAAATGTTGTAAAGCCAATATCATTGCCAAACTTTCTTTCTCAATTGTAGAATAATTTCTCTGATGTTTGTCAAATTTACGTGAAAAATAACATATTGGGTGATCTACACCATCTATACCTTCTTGTAACAAAACGGCATCAGCAGCAACATCACTAGCATCTACAGCCAGTTTAAAAGGTGAATCAAAATCTGATGCTGAAAAAACTGGCGCGCTCTTGAGTATGGCTTTCAGTTTTTCAAAAGCTGATTCACATTCATCGACCCAAACAAAAGTTACCCTCTTTCTTAAGATTCAGTAATATCTGAAAAATTTGGACAAAATTTCCTGTAGTAACCAGCCATACCCAAGAAACGCACCAGTTGTCTCTTACCTGTTGGTCGTGGAAATAGCGAGATAGCACTGACCTTCGCATCTACAGCTTTTACCTGACCCTGACCTACAACATGACCCAAGAATGTCACACGTGCATGTCCGAATTCACTTTTCCCAATGTTGACTGTCAGATTGGCGTCACTCAGCCGATTGAACAGTGCGCGAATTCTTTGTAGATGATCGTCCCATGTATAACTGTAGACAATGACGTCATCAATGTAAGTCTCACATCTTTCCAAACCGGAAGTAACACGATTGATGAGACGCTGGAACGTGGCTGGAGAGTTTTTCATTCCAAATGGCATAACTTTGTACTGGAACACACCCTCCGAAGTGACGAATGCTGATATCTCCTTCGCACGATCTGTCAGTGGAACTTGCCAAAATCCTTTCAGAAGATCAAACTTTGACACAAACTTGGCACTTCCCAATTTGTCAATGCAATCGTCAATGCGTGGAATAGGGAATGTGTCTGTTTTGGTCAATGTGTTCACCATTCTGTAGTCAGTACACATCCTGTAACTGACATCTGGCTTTGGAACGAGGATACAAGGTGAACTCCAGTTACTATTACTTGGTTCAATGAAGTCATTGTCCAATAAATACTGAATCTCTGTTTTCAGATAGTTGTGTTTAATGGGATTCAAACGATATGGGTGCTGCTTTACTGGATTAAAATCTCCGACATCGACGTCATGTGAAATTGTATCAGTCCGAGTAGGAATGTCGGGAAACAAATGTTCATATTGACTGAGCAGAGTTCGATGTTCTTCCTGACGCGCTGGCTCGAGATGACACAACTTGGAATGCAAATTAAGTAGAATGTCAGAGTTCTGTAATTTCACCGCTGTCATGGGCTCTTCACGAGTTTCATTAGTATCAGGATCAGAACTAACTACACTTACAGGATGGACAGTACTGTTCGTGCTAAATCTGTCGATGTATAACTTTAACATATTTGCATGACATAACTGTTTGTTTTTACGCCTGTCAGGAGTCTGAATTACATAATTAAGGCCACTTAGTTTCTTTTCAATGACATAAGGACCATAATATCTAGCCTTAAGTGGATTACAAGGAATAGGCAGAAAAGCCAGTACCTTCTCACCAGGTTTGAATCTTCGTTTAAGGTCATGTTTATCATAGGTTATGTTCACACCTTTTTGTGTTGACTTTAAATTAGACATGGCCAAATCACGTGCTTTAGTCAACCTGGTGCGAAATTACAAGCGTCTAGTCCGTCATTCATAATTCAGCCATCGTCCATTAGAGAATATCCGCGTCCATAATCCAAAGACCTATTCCATATTCCATATAACAGTATTAGCACCAAATTCAAAAAGACAATCATAGTATACATAAACATAGGCTTGTTTCCTGCAAGAGAGAAGCGACACATAAGGTAAGAGACTACATGAGTCAAGATCACTGTCTAGGAACTTTTCCTTTAGCAGATTAAGTGGTCCTCTAACTGTATGACCAAAGACTAATTCAAATGAACTGAAGCCTAAAGACTCTTGAACAGACTCTCTGACAGCAAACAATAACAAATGTATGCCTTCATCCCAGTCTTTCTCAGTGTCAAAACAATAACACTACACAAAAAGGCGGATTTCACGTACTGGGGAAATGTATTGCTTATTAATGGGAGAGGCCACTGTTTGCACTTCTTTACATAGATGCCCACTAGTGCGGATGTTTGTATTTCATAGCGTATGACCCGTACATTGCAGCTTGGAGAGGCCAAGATGACAAATACATTTACGGGATATATATTATAGATAAGGCATCCTGTATTTCATATACCTAAAATAGTATGGTCACAGGTATGGAATATTTAGTATCAAATTATATTCCATACAGCAGGAAATGTAAAATAACCAATTATGGCAAGACTGCCTTAAATTTAATCAAATAAAACACTTTGAATACATTCGAGAGGTATGACAAAGTATTTGTATATATGAATATTTATTTAAATTTAACCTATCACTAAAATGCAATGTCGAAGTTCCATCAACCGGCTTCCCCCAAGAGGTACGTCTCATACTCGTTCATTATGCTTTTTAACGTCATAAGAAGGCAATTCTTTTATATGGCAAATATTAAGATTTGACATCATGAAATGGTAATTCTGATACACGGCAAATATTAAGATTTCATCTAATTTTATCTAGACTGTAAAGAAAACCAAATGAAGCATTATAAGTTATTTCACCGTCTGGTAAATATATGCATATTTCGATGAGAGCAAATATTCAGTTTATCCCTTTCACTGATGGTTATACGGGTATGCCATTCCGTTTTGTATGATCAGCAAATATATGGCAGAACTGAACTTTTGCAACCAGTTTGGTAAACACTGCAAATATATGCAAATGTTAAGGAATGACTGCGCTGTAAATATATTGGAAATATTTTCATTTACCAACAGTTTAATATCCTTCAAATTGTCAATAGTAATATTTCATTGTGGAAATTAATGCAAATATGAAAATGTGATGTGGTTTTATTGTGTGTAGGGTAAATAATTTTTATTTTGATCATTCAACACGCTCTCGTGGATAATGTGAGTGTGTAATACGTGGCGTAACACGACAAGTGCAAGGGAAACTGTGTGGGGTTTCTTTGCTTATTTCATACAATGCCAACTACAATGGATTGGTTAGAAAGCTCTACTTCTTGGCGATTTCCACTTCGTCGTTTCAGGAATCAGGAGTCACCCTGTAGCATAAGATGGAAGAATACATGTAATATAGAGGGCATCGTAACTCTTCCCAATACAATGTATAAAATAAGCTACGTGATACACCGGTAATACACGTAGAAATATTACACAATTCAATGTAATATAATTTACAGAAAAATGAAACAGAAGTATAACTTCATACTGTCCTGTCTCAAATTTGTCACAAATGCGGCCTTAATTTACTATCCATATCCGAGTATCCCACACTCTGGGTAGCGAAGAAATTGAATACACATGTTTAACTTCTCCTTGCTGAAATTTACACAAGATACATATAGGTGCACCATAGTTCCGTTCGATCCAACAGCATGCTGTTTCCTCACTCCAACATGTCGAAACGCGAGTATTTTTTCTTGCGTGTACTTCTCCCACAAGCAAATTTAGTGAACTGATTCTAGCTGTACACTGTATGCTTGGTTATAACGCATGCAGTACTTTTGTCTTGGCGAAACATATGCACCTTGTGATTGGTTGATCATTATGTTAGCCTGATAAGCGTAATATGATTAGAATTCTGATTGACAGACAGGTCAGGCCTGCAGACAACCGGCGACTTTTACAGACATTAATCCCTAATACAACCGTCTTCCCAAGATATCTAAAAGATAAACGGGAATATATCATTCGTCTATCGGATAAGCTAAGATGAAGACCCGGCTTATCGGCATGGTGAAGCAAGTTATGCAAGCTTATTTATGGTGGCCAAAAGCAATTAAATCTGAATGTGCAAAGTCTCCAATTTCCAACAATGCCCAGATATCTGTATCTTTATATCAGCGATGATGAAGTGGAACAATAGAATGCAGTAGCTCCTACAAGAGACTGTCTAGACAGTGATATTCCTGAAATATCCCGATAAGAGAATTTCGGGTGCATTAAATTTTAAACCAGAGACGGCACAATCACAGTCTCTGGTACCAGGTATAAATTTAACAAAATATGCAAGATTTATCGTTCAAAGAATTGAGCCTAAAGCATATTTTGTCAACTTTTGAAAGCATGTCGTATATCGTTAGGACATTCCACGTTGAAGAATGGGAAGAAAAGTTATTCTGGTGAAGCCGACAGAGGACCTGCACGCCCAATGCGTCAGTAGTATACAAAGCGTAAATCTCTGAGGATTTGTGGAGGACGGTATGTGAAAAAAGAAATGTTGGTTGCAAATAAGGATTGTTTGACGTCACACCAGGATCTTCAATATGACCCTCCGCCCGTATGGGGTAGTGCAAATGCGGGAATATCACTGTCTAGACTACGCATGTGCAGTCCACACGCCAAACTCCTCCTTTAGATGATACCCTTTTAGTATGCAAAAATCTCCATATATTAGATCGAGTCTATTTTTCTAATATCTGATGTTAGTTTATTGGTAAATTTATAATATAGAAAACCGCTTTTTCTAACCCCAATAGGGTTGACTGTGGCGATGAATGCAAATATGCATGGTGTATATCCACACGGCTCTAGCTAGCCTGTCGGCCCGCCTCGGGTGAACTGGGCATCTGGCTATGTTCTATGAGTCAGTGATAGTCGTACAGTGCTATGACAATTATTAACAAAACAATGCAGAATATGAAATATGTCAATTTTTCAGTGGCAGTCTGTTTTGAGTATAGCCCAGAACGTTGTATTTCACTGAACATTGTGTTTATCGTCAAATTTCAATCGCCGTTTTGGGACACCGATTTTGTGTAAAATTGGTGTCTAATCAAACGTTTTCTGTGAACTCGGGAAATTATCTTAGCTCAATTACGAATACACAAAATATCGAAATGGACCTGGCGCGGTTCAGTGAGATTTTGGCTACCATGGACATCTCACAGTGGAACATAATCTTATTGACTGTATAGATTTTAAGATTTTAAGAGATTCTTTTTATCGAGCAGTTATTTCAGATGATCTTTTTAGTCGAGTGAGAGAAGACTATATCTTAGTTTATTTGAGAGAAATCAGTTTGTGGCATGAGTTTTAATGCATGTGCATGTCTTTTGGTGTGTTGTGTTGATTACTTATGGTTTGCTGGGTTGTTGACTTGCTTTTGTTAGAATTCATAGAATTTTGTTTATTTGTCGCTATATGGCTGAAATATTGCCGAACGCGACATTAAACTTAGTTTAGTCTCTCTTTATCTCACCACGAGATGCGCTTTGAAGTGCCAAAATGAAATATCACCTACGAAAGAAAGTTTCAATTAGCCGGAGGATGGCAAAATAAGGAGTCGAAATATCGAGTCAAAATGAGCCGTACGCTTTTAAGAACTATTGAAGTATATCATGTCTTATGGTCTGAGTAATTTCCCCTCTCTGGGTCTTAGGGTGTTTGAATAACAGCATCTTGAAGTAGTGGATTTGTGCAAAATCGCCTATTTCGAACAGAAAACAGCACATTTTCTCTCCGTGAACACACCAGGCCAGTCTAGAACCAATAACTTTACCCCGAAATATTGGTCGTGTCAGTAGTCAGTTGTTGACCAAAATATTGCGTATTACACATTATATTATCCCCTCCATCACCTCACACCAAACCTTGGCAAGCCGCGTTGGGCGTTACAATTCTTGTTTGCTGTTGTCTGCGGTGTTCGCTCTTGTCCAGTCAGAAGCCGCACTATAAGAAACTACCGTTGTGTAGCGTCAATCTTCGGCCATGTTCGCTCTTGTTCGTATTCAAATGTCATCCAACTGTTCTGGTAATCTATGAGACCATTTGCTGTCCAAGCCACTCTAATCGTAGTCCACTCTACGATCGCTTCAATACGGCATCCGACAAGATCTCATTCAGAGCAAAGATGTTCCTTAGAGATCGATCTAACAGTTCCTGTTTTCTATTACTCCTCGACTGCGCCTGAACACAATGACGTCACTTCCAGTCCAAACCACCTCAACCGTAGTCTACTCGCCGAGAGCGTCAAAATCAGTCAACGGTTTCAAACTCTACCGGGAAATCCCCCGCCAGTCAAGTTACCGGAATTGACCTTTCCAAGTTGCTATATCCACCACTTTATCCCTCCTCACCGCGTCCCGACAGGTTTAGACTACACGGCCCACAATCCACACCGAAAATGCGCTTTCTCTCTTACTCTCCAAGTGCGCATTCGTGTATCACTGCCCCTACACTGGTCAGGACCCTGTAGAAAACGATAGTTCAGTCACCCCCACGTCTTGTTCCGAGTGGGCATCCAGGTTTTTCCTGTACTATTCAGAATTCTCTCCATTCGCGCAAAGATGAAGCCACCGCTTGGTTGAACGTGTGCACCCTTACTCCCCTACCACACTATCGTATGGCGCATGCCTGGGTCCCCGGAGTCTCATTGCATGGGTGAAATCTCCATGTCTCTCACCCCTCTCGATCTCCGTAAATCGTCCTACTTTCTCTTGGCATGCTCAATCCATTGCGCATGTGCAGGGTCAAAGATCAACACCGGTCACGATATCCATAGGTCAATGGACGCCCAGATCTTCTTTCTCTACTACTTAGAATTATATTTCTCAAGGAATAATCCCTCTATTGGGGGAATGAAACAAGGCATTATTCAGAATAAGTGGCAACCAATCTTGTGCGACACATGTGAAAAATATTCAGATGGAAGCAAAAAGGTTACTATCAAAGTGAGAACGTGTATTGATAATCATGAAAAACTGGCGATATCAATGCTAATTCTGATCAATATACCGCAATTGAATTTTAATTTTGCTCTATTATGCAGATTTGCACAATCGTGCATAAAAAACACCGGCGCGTGTCTATATCAACAAGGTTTGCGTGCTATTGTACCTGGAAGAGTTTGATGAACTTACTTGAGAGCATTTTCGAGAATCCCGCAGTGCGTCAGATATCTGTGTGCATTCCGATTAAAATAAATATATTCCCCTAATGTGCACATTACTACATGGCACCACTTTTTCCTAAAGAGAGGCATAAGAGAATGTTTAGTATCTCCTGAAACTTTCTGGTTGTTCAGCTGATCGAAAGTGTAATTGATACGACAATATAGGTTGGTCAGAAAAGATTTCATGAAAGTTACACCATAGAATTTCAGATTGAACATGAGGCAGCACCTAAAAGGTGCAACAACCCCTCAGCCAGACAGTTTTAGTCAGTGTATATTGGTACACAATGAATGAAAAATGCATATGTAAAAGCTTGAAAGATTTGGTTGAATGCAGAAGATGCTTTAGCAGTGGCTTGTAAAAGATTACAATATGATAAATTCAGTGTGGGATGTTGGATGCATTGAAGGATTATAATAAATATTTTGACATAGCGTGTGCGAAAAATATGACGGAAGAACAGAAATATTCTGAACAAAAACAAAAGGCTTCAAGCCATTTTGGCTTTGAACCCTAATAATAATCTAAACAATAATAAAAGTCTTTGATAGCAATAACCGTATGAATCCCTGTGTACCTGTTGATTGTCTGTCTCTTTCCATCTGTGATCAAGCAGAGGATGAGGATGGGTGGATGGCAATCCGAACAGCCTTGTGATATGAATAATATGTTTCATGGACATCAAATTGTATATCTGTGAGTTTGAAATTGGTGAAAATCTGGTCAATGGTTGTCCTAAGATCTGTGGTTGGGGTGGGGATTAAGGGAAAGAGCCCATGCTCTTGGAAGAAGTCGTTTATCTTGGTTGTTTCAGCCGAGTCGACAGCAAAGTCATTGTTGAAGTCTCCAAGTATGACAACATTAGTCGCTGAACAGTGGCTCCTTAGTGATGTAGAAAGTCCGCCCAATCAGAGAAACCAGTTCTGTCATTCATCGTAAGTTTCTTGATGCACTGATGATGTATATCAAATTTTACATCGAGCCCTTGAACGGTATCAAGAGATCATTAATGATTTTGCATAAATTAAAGATGGCCGTCTATCCTTCCGGTCATTTAGAGGAACTGATCTTCATTGCGAGTGTCTTGATACATCGATGCTGTATACCAAGTTTCATATAGAACACTTAAATGGTATCAGAGATATATATCATTAAAGATTTTGCATAAATTAAAGATGGCCACCAAGATTTCCACCCAATCAGAGAAACCAGTTCTGTCATTCATCATAAGTATCTTGCTGCATCGATGATGTTTACCAAATTTTATATCGAGCACTTAAACGGTATCAGATATAGAGATCATTAATGATTTTGCATAAATTAAAAATGGTCGGCCATCCTTCCCGCCTCTCAGAAGAATTGATGTGGTTATTCAGTGCAAGTCAAGTCTCTTGATACATCGATGCTGTATACCAAGTTTCGTATAGAACACTTCAATGGTATCAAAGAAATACATCATTAAAGATTCTGCATAAATTAAAGATGGCCGCCAAGGCTTTCACCTAATCAGGAAAACTGGTTCGGTCATTCCTTCAAAGTTTCTTGATGTATCGATAATCTCTACAAAGTTTCACACTGAACAGCAAAATGGTTTCCGAGATACACAAGATTCATGGTTTCGCATAAATTAAAGATGGCCGCCAAAGTTTCCACCCAATTGGGTCCAGATTCAATAGGGTTCTGGGTAATGAGCATATGGATGTGCACGGCAAGTTTGGTGTGCCTAGGGTAAGTCGTTCTAAAGAAAGCTTGGTAACAAGAAGTTTCGTATAGAACACTTCAATGGTATCAAAGAAATACATCATTAAAGATTCTGCATAATTAAAGATGGCCACCAAGGCTTTCACCTAATCAGGAAACTGGTTTGGTCATTCCTTCAAAGTTTCTTGATGTATCGATAATCTCTACAAAGTTTCACACTGAACAGCAAAAAGGTTTCCGAGATACACAAGATTCATGGTTTCGCATAAATTAAAGATGGCCGCCAAAGTTTCCACCCAATCGGGTCCAGATTCAATAAGGTTCTGGGTCATGAGCATATGGATGTGCACGGCAAGTTTGGTGTGCCTAGGGTAAGTCGTTCTAAAAAAAGCTTTGTAACGAGAAAGTTGTGATGGTTTCGAATAAATTAAAGATGGCCGCCAAAGTTTCCAACCAATCGGGTCCAGATTCAATAAGCTTGTGGTTGACCACCCAACAATTCTGTATACCAAATTTGAAGTCTCTAGAAGCAACGGTTCGGTTTCTAGATCGATCACAAGAATTGTTGACGACCGGACGACCGGACGTACATGCCAACAACAAGACCCCTCAGCCTATTTTCAACATAGTGAGGAAAATCTAGTTCAAAATTCAGACGAAACTGGATAATTTACTCTTCTTTACCGACCACACAACAAAAATTACATCACGAAACATCATAGTTTGGATTCAGCACTCACAATGGAGCCCTAAGAATGGGTTGATGCATAAAGCAGATAAGAACTTGAATAACATATCTAAGCTTGATGCATTTGTTTACCACTCCCCTTATATGTGTTGTAATTAGTCTGAATACACATTAACCGACTAAGAGACCAGTGGAGGTGGGGAGAGGTTAGATCCATCATACCATGTGTGTCGTAAATGGAGACCTTGGGAAATATTCACGAATAAATACTTGAATCACACAAGCTATATATATCAAGTATCTGTGCTGATAAATAGGAGTTCTGGGCACCCCTGCTTCCTTCTCCCGTGGGTATCAGTGATATACTTTCTTCCCCTGGCAATTTGCCTTCGTATCTTTGCTGGTCTATTAAGGCACGCGGCATATGTATTCTGTCTGCAACGAAGCGTACTGGCAATTCTCCATCCTTTTTTTTTTTTTGCAAAAGGCAGTCATTCATTATTTGTGAGCAAGATATCATTCTCAGAAATGCGAGAATGTTTAATAATCTATATCTTATTTGGTAAAGTCTTAATGGCTTTTAAAATAACGAATAATGTATTGTGCCGAATGATTTGTCAAGTCTGAAGGCAAGAGCAAACAAAAAAACTTGTGGTAGTGACATTATCTTATTACCCACGCTTGCAATTATCATGTAAAATAGGACATTTCTGCCTTCGAACATCTCCCCCTGCGGACATTTCCCCCTCCTTCCTATAGCTATTTGTGCTATGATTTCATACGAATGTGAAACACATATTGACAAAAACATTTTATTCTTATTTTCAATAAGCTTAATCCGACATAAATTTTCCCCAGCTATATTTAAGATAGCGGCACTGTTAACCAGATTTGTATGATTTAGTAACAAAATAAAAATGCAACCAAGTTATAAATAAAGTGATTTTGATGTTTATCTTTTCAATAAGTTACTTTCAATAAATTGACATGATTTCGAAGAATACCCCATGGTTTCAACTGAGACAAAATAAACATCATTGTTAGATGATATATTGCTGCAAATATGTTGTCTTTTCAAATTTAATCACCAATATAAATCAATCAGCCTGTTTGTTACATAATGTCTGTAACTAGGTAAAATCTATTGTTTAGTTTATCTTTATCCCGAGTTAGCCCATTGCCGGAGTAGAATCAGTCCGTGCATGGCACAAGGAAAGTCATTGTATACAGTTTGTCTTTAAAATCACTGAAAACAATACCATTTAACAATCCACACAGCTTTATTATCCTGATTTCAACATGCTGCTCGAGTAGAATCACATAACTATGTGATAGTTATTAACTTATACTGTGTGTTTATTGTTTAGTCATGCCAAATTATAGAAAACAAGAAAAAAAATAAGAAAAAGTCAATTTTGTCACACATTCGTATGAACTCCTAGTACACAGATATATATGAAGTGGGATATGTCAGCAGGGAGAAATGTCCTCGGGGGAATGTCCGCCGCACCGTCGATGACAGGTCGTTTTTCAGTATTTGAGTTTTTATAAGATCATAATGATTTTTCAAAATTGTGTTCATTTCAAATGTGGTAGACTTGCGCTAAGTCTATTAGCTAGGAACTCAATAAATACGTGGAATATGCTGTCCGTTTCCATTCCGCCTGGCAATATAGTGACATAAACGTCGTCGGCTAACGTTAGAAGTTTTGTTTCCCTTTTTTTCTTATATATTTTAGCCTGGTTATCTATAGTATGACAACTTGAACCGTTTTCAATATCGCAATCTCTGCCGTTACAGTAAATCGAAATATGATTTTTGTTCCAGCGGTCATATTTTAGTTATGCTAAAATGTATAAGAAAATCTAATATGGGTGCCCAATATCGTTGAGTCCTTCCATGCCTTAGATTAGTGAAATGCTGGAGTTCTACTCTCGCGCACAGTTTGTGAGATTAAACATCACAGAATATGATGAAGTCGTATTACTTTAGAAAAAGACAATATATGAATGAGGGTTCATACTTGATGTAAGGGTCAGGCGACAATGCATGGATGTACAAGAGCCAAATCTAGGGACAACAAAGTGTCTCGACTCAGTGGCACAAAGGCATTGCCAGTAGTTCCTTAAATGAAATAAGACGGATAGTGGAACCAGAGACCCTATAATAAATATGTATAATAATTTATTATAGGGTCTCTGGTGGAACTAATAAAATACGACACAAATTTGTGCTCGGATCATCTGATTTTATTTCGATAAAATGCGCACATTTATTGACATTTTATTCATATCGGAATATACATACCTGTGAGTAACCGGACCTTCTGACACATTTATATACGATGAGTAAAAATCTCCCAAACGGGCTTCTTGCAGCTCAAAACAAAAAAAAAAACAAAAAAACAAAAAAAAACAAAAAAAAAAACAAACAAACGGGGAAGGCCTTGCCTAAATGTGGGGCTTTCACTGTGAAATTTATATAAAAAGCACCCTTTCACAGACAAATAACAGACATAATAATTTTACTTGCCATGCATCATGGTCAAGTAGTACACAATTAGTCATTCTCCCAACGTCAGAGTTTTTAACCTCGAAACCGTCGATAAACAACATAACAATAGGGAATATACAATCTGCTGACATGAGAATGACAATTCGTATACTGTCCTAAATTTGACACTACACATGTGGTAGAGAATACAATTGGTTTGGATATTAGTAGTCACGAGAGCTTCAAGACGAGACCCTCCATCACCCATTGAGACCAGGAATGGCCCATGTATAGCTCAAACACACCCCAAAAATGCCCTCTTCGCTACTGCTCCTGGACTCTTCATGACGTCATCTCCATTTCAAAACCCCCAGTTGTAGTCTACTCCACCACCGCTTCAATATGATGCCTTGCAAAGCCCATTTACCCCTGTGCACCCCAAAATATCCTTTCAGTATAATACTTCTCAACTGCGCATGCGAACCGTGACGTCATTTTCGATTCACGCCAGGCGTAGTCTACTCCACGAGTGCTTAAAGATGAGACCCTGCACAGCCCATTTGGACCCAGGATGGCCCACCCTTTGCCAAAAAGTACACCTCAATGCTTCATGGTGATGCACTCCGTCATTTTCCTGTGAAATTCAACCAATGTCTTCGAGACCACTCCCAAAGTACGCTTCAGCTTGCAAGAGATCGAACAAATATCCACACACTATAATTTGCGCCACAAGAAAAAAAAATACTCATGGATTCATGTGAAGTCCATTTTTCCAGATTTTGTACACCCTGCAAAGTCTGTTTTAAGGGGGGGGGGATTCCTAGTCTTTGATTCCCCCTTCAGTCACCTGACCGACATTGAAGCGCGCTTCAAGTTGAGACCCTTCATGACCCATTTGACCCAGGGTTAGCCCAGTTCTATCCACGTGACTGAGTATTTTTCGCATTTTCTTTTCATGAAATTCCAAGATATACGTTTTCTCCGCCAGTCACTCAACTGGAAGTGACCTCTCTACATTGCAATGGCAACCCCTTTACTGGAAGTGACCTTTCATTCAGAAGTGATGTGGCATGATATTCCACCTCTCTTTAAAGAGAAAAACAGTTTAAGCTATGCTGGCAGGATTGTTCCCCATATGTATGAAACTTTTATTCATATGCACATAACTTTTCAACATTACATTGTTAAATAAAATTTGTTCTAAATATTTAGAACAGATGTCCACAGCTGACACACCTCTTTAATTTGGGTATCGATGAAGACTCCCTAATTGCGCTCATTGAAAATAAATCAAATGTCGAAAGTCTTATGGATCTTATACACTTAGTCATTTCAGCTAAAAACTGACTGACAATAATCTGTGAAAATATGTTTTCGAAAGAAACAAAATTATGACAGATTTGGTTAAACTGAGATATTTGTCAGCTCTAATACCCCACTTGCACAAAATTCAAATTATTCCTTTAACAATATACCGAGAAGCCGGAGTGAATGCTGCACCAATATCACTGGCAGTCACATTGAGAGAGCAGTTTTACATGTACAGCAGTTGACACATCCAATGTCTTCCCTATCACATAATAATGATAACTGATCTATCTTTGACCTGAAGTTGCCAGAATTATTATAAATGTAAGCAAAATGGTCCTTTCCTGGAACAATAGGATAAGTGATAAGCTTACATTTTAACAAACCCATGTTAAATAGATAGGAAACAATGGGTGAAAAAAAAACTGATGTGAACTGCTGTCTCAATGCACCTGCCAGTGCTATGGCAGACTTTTATTGTTAAAGCATTGACTTGAATTTTGTTGAAGTGTGCCATTTCGTATCTCTGTGGTTTCACCATTTTGGGTACCGATAAGATGGTATCAGCACCTGCGTGTGCAAGAAGGGATATCCAAAACGATCGATTCAACACTGAGCGCTTGCATAAAACCCTCGCTTGCATTTCGCTTGTATCATGCATATTTACATGTTAGTCCACAGGGCCTCGTTACCGTTATTAATTGGTTAATTAGGTTGATTACAGGGGGGAGGTTCGAGGTAGGGAATAAATCACCTTGTGTAATCAACCTAATTAACCAATTAACAACGGTAATAAGCCCCTGTGTGTTAGTTCACATGTTTCAAACAAAATTCATGTCCCAAAGTTTAACAGTATATACTACTCAATTCTTCTGGAAGACTAAGCTTATATACAATATATTTTGACACAAGTGAGTGAGCGAGTGCTTAGGATTCAACATAACTGTCAACATTGTTTCAGTCATTTAGCCACGAACCATGTAAGCACCACCCAGACATATGGCAAGCCAAAGTGCTTTTTATTCGAGAATTTCCGATATCGGGAAATTGAATTCGAGATATCGGAATTGAAATTTCCGATATCGGAATTAAAACTTCCGATATCGGAAATTCATGTCCTTCAATTTCTGATATCGGAAATTGAATTCTCGATATCGGAAATTCAATTTCCGATATAGGAAATTGCAATTCCCGATATCGGAAATTGCAATTCCCGATATCAGGAATTAGAATTTTCGATATCGGAAATCGAGAATTGCAATTTCCGATATCGGAAATTCGGAGACAATTTCCGACATCGGAAATTCAATTCCTGATATCGGAAATTGTCACTGAATTTCCGATATCGGAAATTGCAATTCTAGGTTAAGTAAAGTAAAGCTTTCATTTCCGATATCGGAAATTCAGTGACAATTTCCGATATGAGAAATTCTATTTCCGATATCAGAAATTGAATTCCTGATATCGGAAATTGTCACTGAATTTCCGATATGGGCGATTCTAATTCCCGATATCGGAAATTCTATTTCTGATATCGGGAATTGCAATTTCCGATATCGGAAATTAGAATTTCCCATATGGGGAATTCAATTTTTGATATCGGAAATAGAATTACCCATATCGGAAATTCGGAATAAAAAGCACTTTGGCTTGCCATACAGACAAGTTACATTCTTGCTACTTCAAAGAAGAAATCTTTGAAGCAGCGTGGAACCAGACACCCTCCATCCACCCCATAAAACACTAAGGACAGCACACAATTGTACACTGCTAATACATACATAGATTATATATTTTGTCATAAAAACAATTCCTTCACATATTGCAGATGAATGCCATTACAAGTAGGTCTACAATATGCCCCATGCATGTATGTCTGGGTCTATTATATGCACCATATTCAGCTTTAGATAAGCGCGCGAGGAAGATTGCAGCTAAACTCCGGGGAGGGGTACCGTATTGCGACCGAAAAGTGGGCGAGCGCAGCTCCAGAATGCCTCCAGATGATGCACCCGAGTGGGCTCTACAGGTCGGTCCACTCAACTCTGAGGACGAGGAAACGTCATTTTGAACTTTTTAATATTTCGAAAAAATAAAAAACAATATGGAAAACAAAACTTTAACGAAAATATATATATATGATTTCCATATTTCTTTGGACTATATTTTATCTCTCGACCGTTTGTAGTATTTACTTGCGGAATTTCAATCTAAATATTCGGTACTTTCTTCTCTTGATATTGAACTTGATCGTTGGAGTTTTCCTTAACGTTTTATACATTAGTGTCGTTTCTCATTATGCATGTGCATAATCATTACAATAAACCTATATAGTTAGTTCGAAACTTAGATGATTTTTCCATGTCACCTTTCCATACTATTGCTACTTCTGCTAGGAAATGATTGTTTTATTGTACGTCAATATGATACATATAATTTCAGCACGCTGTGGTCAGTGACATTACTTGTACAGCTCTTGTTCACTTCGCGTTTCGTCAGTTGGATTTTATGTAAAATTTATTATTTAACTGTGTATAGTTTAGATTGCCAAATAATGAGTAAAACTGTGTGTTAAAGTTTGTCCATTTTAATTAGTCGTCTACTTTGGAGCGTCTCGAAAATAATACCGTAGCTAACTCTGCAAAAATTACCCATTTTTTTGCAGCGTATATAACAAACCGAACTCTACAAAATGACTACCATTACTCTCTGATATTGATGTGTCACGCCTGAAATAACTTTGTAATTCTCTCCATAAATAAAACTCCACTGCTGTAGTTTCATGTACCAGGGCTTAATTACATAGGGAGATACCCTACTGTGTTCGTTTTCACGGACACAAAGGTCAAAGATGTGGCGTACGTATGGCAAGCCGTTTTACTTTTTATTCGGCATTTGCTGATATCATTAAATATTTGGTGATATCTTCAAATGATTTGCAGATATCATCAAATGATTTGCTGATATCATCAAATGATTTGCTGATATCATCAAATGATTTGCTGATATCACCAAATCAGTCGGTTTGCTGATATCAGCAAATGATTTGATGATATCAGCAAATGGTTTGATGATATCAGCAAATCATTTGATGATATCAGCAAATGATTTGATGATATCATCAAATTGAGGATTTGCTGATATCAGCAAATCATTTGATGATATCATTAAATATGGCGGAACGTGAAAATACGCCTAAATGTTAATGCCTGCTCCCTGCTCATCCTGTTATAATTTATACCTTGTGATACAGCTATCTACCGACAAATCACATGCAATATTTATTACGGTACTTAAAGAACCAGACAATAACAATAAAACCTATCAAACCTCTGGCATATACCTTACGCCATAGAATCATGAATATAAGGGCACTCAAATAAATATACAGCAGGGTAGATAAACTTTTCCATCGCGGGTTATTGACTTGTAGACACAAATTCATTAGATCTGCATTTGAGTATAATCGGGGTGAGGCGAAAGGGGATAATGATTTCGGGAAAGCCGGTCAGCATGGTATATTAAGGCAGAGCCGATTGTGGTGGATCTTCACTGGGTAGCTTTAGGGCAGGAGATAACAGCCCCCACATACAACAATAAATCTCTATGACCCTTTACTGACCCGTAACAGGAGACCAGGCTGTTACCATAAAGACAGAACTAACCAAGCTTCAATGAAGTCATATGGCTTCTTTTTATTTTTATATGATGTGGGTACTGTAATCAAATAGTACTAAAGCCGATACAGATTGAAACAGTTGTGTGACATTATTTATCTAAGCATGTTCCCTGTAAATTCAGTATGATCTCAAGGGCTATTTGTTAAACATTCCCATCACTTTTCAATTCTGTTTTATATCTATCTTGACCTTGTCTGGGGAGGGGGGGGGAGAAACTCGTGTGCGTGGTAGGTCCACCACAGTGGTTAATGGTCAGGACCTACAGGTCAACCGCCGCTAATGGGAGCAGAAATAGTTAAGCGAGCCTGTGAAACGGAACATGCGCTGTGACGGAGTTTATTGTCATTCTGAACAGGGAGCCTTCCATGTAATGGTTCATACTTTGACTTTCCACCATATTTAATGATATCATCAAATATAAAGTATTTGCTGATATCATCAAATCATTCGCTGATATCAGCAAATCAATTGCTGATATCATCAAATGATTTGATGATATCAGCAAATCATTTGCTGATATCAACAAATAAAGCGTTTTTGATGATATCATCAAATGATTTGCTGATATCAGCAAATCAGTTGCAGATATCATCAAATGATTTGGTGATATCAGCAAATATTTGGTGATATCAGCAAATATTTGGTGATATCAGCAAATATTTGTTGATATCAGCAAATATTTGATGATATCAGTAAATCATTTCATGATATCAGCAAATATTTGATGATATCACCAAATACTGAATAAAAAGTAAAACGGCTTGCCATACGTACGGTCATAGACGTGTGTGCCGTTTATCATTCGGAAATTTCACTGCACAAGGGATATAAACGGCACACCCAGGAGCCACCTGTTATTACTTTATAGGGTATCAATCTTTGTCAACTGGAACACGAATACAATATAACGTCTTTCTATGTAATGAACCCCGGTGCACCAAACTATAGTACATAGTTCATATGCAGAAAATTTCGAATTTATTTCAAGCGTAATATATTATCAATATCACGGAGTAATGATGGTCAGTCTGTGAAGGTCAATTTTTTACTCACTGCACAGAAAGTAAATTTATGCAGATAACAATTGATTTTTGACAGGCTCCAAAGTAGACGACTAATTAAAATGGACAGAAAAATTTGTATATTCATGATGATTTGGCATGGTAAGCTTTCGTAAAGCCGATAACATTCTTCTGACTGGTATGCTGATATTAGATTCTGCTTTCATCTTTGGTCGCAGCTAGGATATAAGATGAAAATCGCAAATCATACCATTTTTATTTGTATATTCGTTCTTCTCGATTTCCTTGCTTCCGGATAGCTATGACTGTTGTAAACAGAACATGAATAAAACAAATGCAAAAGTTTTACTTTTGATCCCGTCTTTGTGATGTACTTTCCTCAAGCAAACTCGTGGTTTGAAACACTTTATGAACAAACCCGAATTCGCTTGTGGAAAGTACAGCATGCACACCCTCCATAATGCAGGTAACCAGCTCTGCCAATCTAATTAACATTAAATCCCATCTGCTCCACCATTTGGATATTTGGCTTGTGGGATCTAACCGGCTTGCAGTAACTCGAGCGACAACCAGTCCCGAGAACTATTCATAGTGCTTTGAAGCAGACATTAATGGTGGGGTAATTTTGATTGGCTCAGCCGAATCAGAAGAACTCAGTTGGGATACATTTTGATTTTGCCGCTGTCCAGTCATTGTGTCGACATAATCCGAGATAGATATGTGGTCTTTGGGTAAAAGGATTAGTCCAAATACGGCCGTGATGTTATAAGGCTGTTAATTCATGGGCTATCGGAGTACCAAGTTCAACTGAAATAAGTGAGGTTCTATATAGCGGCATAAGAGATTGGAAAGCATTGATAGAATATTAATTTATTAAGATTGCCAGCCCTGCATGTAGATGTGAGCAGTACAGCTATTACTCGAAACGTCCTTTTAAAAAGAGAGCCACTGAACGGCGTTGATGAAGGCCTAGTTCATGCGGATAAAAAGATGGAGGACAAACTCTTCGAAGTTACGAGAGGATACTACATCGGGGATCTCCAAAGTCAAAACAAATATACGGAGACGAACATGTAACTTCAAACAAAGGAGACGAAATATACATCACATTGGCTGACGTTTGATTCGCTCAAATAGTTTGCTGTTAAACTTCATATATCACCACAAAGTTGTGGTTATACTAACACCCATTTGTGTTATTTTCCTCTCAATTCTGGTGCTAAAATGGTTTCGACACAATCTTTTGCGCAGTGTATGGGCATATTCGGGACGGTCATGAGGCCACGAAGCTGTTCGAACAGAATATTATGATCTTCGTCCCACGGGATCTTGAATTTGAATGTTTGAGTTGATGGAGATAGAGAACTGAGGATGATTAAAATTATAACAAATGAATGAAAGAGAAGACCTGCCTCCCTTTATGATATTCCATAATGTGTTACGTGGAAAACAAATAGTAGACGTCACCACACGGGACGTAATTATTTTTGGAATATTATAAAAGAAAGTAATTCTTCAATTTGCATTCATTTATTCTCATATTTGTCATCATCAGTTCTCTATTTCCATCAACTCAAAACATTCAGAGTCGAGCTTCAATGCTTCGTCCTGGTGAATTCGTTCTCTGTCATGGTTCGGCTTTGTCAGACGAACAATGATTCGGGACGATGAGTATTGCAGTACCGCGCTGCTATACAGGAATATCGAATAGCGAAAACAAACATTCAGTTTTGTTTTATTTAAGTGAATCCACTCTTTGTTGGTATGTAGGATCGGTGAGGTTTCACAATTATCTGAAATGGTGACATTAAAACGAATGAGAAAGCAAAAGCAGTGGGAAAATTCTAAATCTGCATATACAATGAATTTGTCAATTTTTTTCTCTTCTGAAAGTGTTCACTGAAGCTGTTTCTCTGGTCTCGCTTTAGGTCGAATTATCATTTCGAACTGACATACTGTGGTCGTGACATATCGCATGTGCCTGTAACAACATTATGTTATGTATACCACAGTGAGCAAGAATGTACATATTTATGCAATTTATCAACAGAATAACTGCCATTACCCGAACAATATGATCGTATTACTTGGTAATCTTGCCTGCCACTATACAAGCAATATAATAATCTGTGTGAGTCGTAGTCAGAATGCTATGTTTCTGTTGTGTAGCTGATGGAAATGTTAAATTAATATAGGTAGGCTTTGTTCCGGTGTTATACAAAAGTTGACGAAAACAGAACCATTATCTACTCAAGACCAGTCATTTCATCACTAATCACTACAAGTCCAGTGACGAAATACAGTTGGATTCATCAGCCACAATTGTATGTTGAGAAGAGAAGGCATCCGATAAGAAGTTACATAATATATTAAGCCTCATACATTTGTTTGCTCAAGTTTAGCCTACAGACAGGCTAACAATATGCCAGTGTGACAAAGCGATTAGACACCAATGATAAAATAATCACCAATGATCCTTGAATCCAGCAAGCTAAATATTTACCAACTTTGTCAGATAACATCTTTCTGGCAGATCTAACTGAATAAAACTCAACAAAAGCTGTCTTATATCGAACTGCAACTTCGCCGGCTCATTCTGGCTGATTTTTTTCCTCAAATCATGTTTCCAGATATGTTTCCCAGGAATGATATATAGAGGATTTTCATGATCATTTTGTATTTTCAGGAAGGAATTAATGTACTTGTTTTAAGTACACATAACACATCAGACTTGTAAATAATGAAGCACTCGTATTAACAATGTATTAACATACTTTAAGAAAATCAGTATAAAGGATATAAATACAGATTGCCGTGTGTTAAAAATCGCACTATATAAGAAAAACCCGTATATACAAGTTAATAAACTTCGATTATGCATCTATTGTCTAGATAACATTTCACTCTCTGCTGGGCTATGATAATTGCTTCTGTTCAATTATGCCAAATTTTATAATCCGTTTCGATATGGGAAGTGCTACCTAAACTATTTATACCAGGATCATGACTGAGTAACTATAAGCATTTAACAGTCACCACAGGTGCTCAATCCCGGTGTCATCAAATGCTTTCGAAATGTGCTTGAGGCTACTGATACGTTCAAATTATACCGATTCTTAGCAATTATTACTGAACCATGCAATAATAATTCACATCGATGTCGCAACGTTGTAAATAAAACGATTACATTTCCATAACATACAGTTGTCTGTATTATACTATCAAATATTATTCAAATGTGAGATTATATTTGCAATTTGGTAAATGTTTAGTTAATAAAACTCATCTGTTTGATTAAATTTGTCTATGTGGTATAACTTTGCTCATGTATCAATTATATGAGCCACCGTTCCATGCAGTAGAGAATATATGGTGAATAGTATTGTTACATTTAATTTCCTGCGAAGTACAAATCTCACAGAGTGAAATATAACCGAAATATTTATCAACTCACCTGCCGTATATTAAAAGTCTGCAAATTAATCGGTTTAATTTGCACATGATGTCCCAGTGTGGCATGTATAATTGAATAAAATATAATTATTTGCATAACTCTGTACTGTGTACGTTATGCTGTGTCATAAGGGCCTGTCCAAGCTGCAATATCTAATGTCCACAAACGGAAAATATAATAGAAAATGTATGGCGCATATAAGTGAAATATATGGCAAATGATGCACATTTACAACACTGGCAAACAATGAAGCAACGATATTTATTTACTACAGTAGGTAATACAATATCATACCATATATGTTCTGTGTTGACCTGTCGTTTAAATACATTTGTCTATATTTGTCTTTCCATTTAAGCACCATACGTACACCATGGCCCTGATGTGTATGTTAAAAGCATGCAAATTATATCCACATATGTTAATATTTACAGGTCCGTTTAAACTTTTGCAAATATAACAGTTATATTCACCTTATATTTAGTGGTAATATTAAACAATATCAAATGGAGATTTTCGTGTAGTGTAAGTCCTAATCATGTTCTTTAACGTCTGGTGGAATCTTTCTAATGCGCCTTGGCTTTCTGGGTGGTATGCAGATGATTTGTACTGCTTTATTCCCAATTCATGCATGACTTGTTGAAAGATTCCTGACATGAAATTAGATCCCTGATCAGATTGAACAGACTGGGGCAGGCCGACAAGTGTGAAAAACTTAACTAAGGCCTTAACAATAGTTTTTGTCTTAATATTCCGTAAAGGAATGACCTCAGGGAACCTGGTTGAAGCACACATGATTGTTAACATGTATTGATTGCCTGACTTTGTTTTTGGTAATGGACCAACACAATCTATAATCACCCTACTAACGGTTTCCCCAAATGCAGGGATTGGTTGTAGAGGGGCCTTTGGTATGGTTTGGTTTGGTTTTCCTACCATTTGACATGTGTGGCATGACCGACAAATTCCGCAACATCTTTCTTTAAATTTGGCCAATAGAAATGATTTAAAATATTGTAGTATGTTTTGTTATCACCTAAATGGTCTGAAAGAGGTGTTTCATGGGCTAGTCTGAGGATATCTGACGATATGACTTTGGTACCACAATCTGATACTTAACTGCCCACTCATCATCAGGTGACACATCTGGCGGTCGCCATTTGCGCGAAAGAACACCATTCTTACAAAAGTAACACACAGGCTCTCGAGTTATATCACACTCATCTACTGCCCTGCCAAACAACTTGGAAATGTCCTTGTCACTATGCTGTTCATTAACCAGCTGTGATTTTGAAATTTTGTCATTAGAACATTCCAATTTGTTATCCAAATGTGGCTTATCAGCTTCATCATTTAAACACACAAAGGTGTCGGCCAAACAAACGTCATCGATGACGTCATCTTCAAGAGACTTTTCAGATTCCTCAGCCAATTTACTCATGGCTCTAGTAACTGCACAAGCAGGATACAAACTTTGAATTTCGTCTTCAACTGGATCATGGATCTGATCCAAACAAGGCTTGTCAGTTACAATCGGATTAACCCCGACCTTATCTCCCGCAAAATCATTGCCAAGAAGTAATTGAACACCCTCAAATGGTAAACTACCTTTAATACCCACCGTAACCGGTCCAGAAACCAAGTCGGGAGACAGATGAACGTTATGGGGCGGAAGAGGTGTGTAATTTACAGAATCTACCCCTTTAATCAGGACATTACTGCCTGCAGATGAAGAATCAGAAAACGGCAAAATATCTGCAAACAAAAAAGACTGGGACGCGCCCGTATCTCGCAAAATCTTGACAGGAGTAGCATTAGAAAAATCACTTGAAAGTGACACAAAACCATTGTGGATAAATGGTTCAAAAATCTCCATAACAGGATTTGAAAAACTGTCAACCTAATCCTTGATAGAATTAATAGGAGCAGTGTCCTTGGCCATCTTAACGTCATATAAACTATGAACGTCACTAACCTGCTTGGGTAAAGATCTTGAAGTGAGGAAACCACTAGGCTTTTGAAAGGCTTGATCTTGTTGTTTTCTTTTTTATTTAAAACAATCAGCCATTAAATGGCCATCCCTCTTACAATAGCTGCAAACGGGAGACTTATTTTGAGTGTTAAAAGTGGGTGACTGAGACTTTGTGTTTGACCTTTGACCTTTGTAGCTGGGGTTAGAAGTTCTAGGCCTTGAGAAAGAACTCGATTTGTTAGCTGAGATGTTAGACTGGAATGAACTTGGCTTAACAGCATTGACAAATGATAATTTTGTGTGTCAGAGCGTATTCATCAGCAAATCGGGCGGCTTCGTCTAAAATGTTGACATTCTTTTCATGAAGAAATGTTCTAATATCACCATGGATACACCTTTTAAATTCCTCTACCAGCTTAATCTGTCTAAGGTTTTCAATGTTGTTGTCAATTTTAACCGAAGCACACCACCTATCAAATAACTGTTCTTTTGAACGACCAAATTCTACATGAGTCTGAGAGTTTTCTTTTTCACAAGTACGACACTTTTGTCTATAGGCTTCAGGAACTAATTCATAACCTTTAAGGATTAAATCCTTCACTATATGATAATTTGATGCTTGCTCTACCGTCAATTGAGTGTAAATGTCCCTTGCCTTTCCGATCAAACCACTTTGAAGAAGTAAACTTCAATTTTCTTTTGGCCAGTTTAAATTTTCAGCAATTTTCTCAAAATGCAGAAAATATTTATCAGCTTCTTTCTCCTGAAATGTTGGGACGAGACGTATTTGACGACCTGCATCAAATTTTGATTGTGATTGTACAGGTGCATCTGCAGGAGGATTTGTTCGCGACTGTAATTCCAAATGTTTTATTTCTAACTGAAACTGTCTTTCTTTCTCTTTATCTCTTTCCTCTTTTTCTAACTTTTCTCTCTCTAACTGAAACTGTCTTTCTTTTTCTTCTCTTTCTCTCTCTCTCTCTCTCTAATGCTCTTTCTTTCTCTCTTTCCTCTAATTCTAACTTTTCTCTCTCTAATTCTAATTTCTTTAATTCCAGCTGATTTTGCAATTCTAATTTCTTCATTTCCAAATAATCAGCTGTTTCCTCAGTTAAATCAAAATCGCTTCCATCCCAAAGTTGTTTGCTAACAAAATGTTTAATAATGAGTTTCTTAATTTCTTGCTTTCTTCAAGATGTTTTAACTTTAATTTGTAGGAATTTACACAGCGCGAACAAATCCTCTTTGCGTAGTTCGTCAAATTCCTCCTGACTAGGCTTTGAAGCAAACTGTGCTGGGTCAAATGACATGCTGATAATATACTACTCTTTGATTTCACAAATTCAGACAGCTCGCGGGCAGGCCCCCAATTTCTGTTATGTCTAAACGATAATAGAAAAACGCAACAGAAAGATTTTGGGAAATCGAGGATTAACAATCAAATATTTATTTACAATACTAAAATCATATACAAATTAAGTTAGGTCAATACAGCAAATAAATGTCAAATAAAGTCTTACTGTTCAATGCTATACCGGTGTATCTCTCAGAGTCCGTACTAACGTGCAAATCTCTATACAATCCGTGCCGACGCGCAGAAGTTGCGTTCCTGTATTTTGATAGTCCACGCCGCTCTACTGTTGTCCAGTTTCCGTCAGTTAAATCACGTAGATAACACAGCGGTCAAACACACAAGAGTAATCCAACAGAAATATTCAATCCAGCAGTCAGTAATCTCAGGCAAAGGTAATGTCCAGTAGCACAATCTAATGCACCCACATATAAGCCGTTTGAATCTCCCCTCGATCACTGAACGTCCGGCTATTTATACTCTATCGGGCCTTCGAGATTATTCTATCAAATCAAGAAACTTCCACCGGTACAGCAATGCCGTATGATTTTAACCCAGATACGATCACAACCGCTTCTAGAAAGCTCCAAATAATTAATCCACAAAACATTATGTATACAAGCGTATAGATGAGCAGATGGAGCTGTGTAGATGGCGCTGTGACCCAATTACCATCATCATACGGGTCTCTTCGTATTTCGGCCATTTTAATTATGATAATCGGCCACGACTTGGAGAGAATTCTATGATTATAATCACAGAACAGAAGGTAAACAAGTTTATCTCAGCTCTATTGTTCTAGAACTATCCACAGTGACCAATTTTATACTGCAATACCATGACAGGTGTATATGAATAATCCTAGAATTTAGTGATATAAAAACCCCTTAGCTAAGTTAGGTAATTATTATAATTCAAATTCACTGGCCTGATCATGTGGAGGCATATTGAAACACTTTTCATGGGCACGTTGCAACAGGTTTAGTTAATGAACGAAATTCGCAAAGCCCGAGTTTTGCATTTCAATTATCCAAAAGTGATATTTATGATAAAATCCAAATTATGGGCAACACAGTTTGTGAAAATGTTCGATGATGTACATAAAATAGATTCAAAGTGAAAAATATTACACTTTTGTTTTAATTTCGAAGCTCTTACGGCATGGAATATTTTCTGCTGAATGCATTTTTCATGTGTTAATGAACTTATAGCTAGTATATATTATCCAAAAATAACCAAAATGATTTTTTGAGTAAATTTTCGAAATATTGCATTTTTCAATTAAGCCTTAGTTTGTTGCAACTTATCCCAGATCAGGGCTATGTAAATGTCTGTGTACTATCATTCATGTATGACATTATCTTCTTTACATTGGAAAGATCAAGACAACCAACCCAACTTGCGTGTCAGGAAATATACGCACTACCGCTACCTTTTACGCTGTAAATATCCAACACCTTTTAAACATTCGCGCTGGGATCCATTGATTAACTATAACACAGGGCTCAGAAAATATTAGCAAAAAGCATTTTGTAGATCAATGTTTTAACATATTTTTATTCATGTCATCTTGAGGAATGTTGGTGTAAAACAGGTTCCATGGTACAGTACACAAATATTGCATGTTTTTGCGCGAATTGTTCATCACTTTTCGAGAGCTGACAAATCGTCATGTTCCACGCTACAACATGCAATACTTGTTTTATTATACCGAATGTCATATTTGAAAGAAATGGAGACGTTATATTCATGTGAATGAGAATAGTACGGTGAAATAAGCATATCGTGTTCAACACTGTCGCATAATTTGGAAGACTAACGTTCTCATTGATCTTAAGGGCCTTTAAAAAAAAATAAAAATAAAAAAAAACTCTTGCTTCAGCAATGTCGCCCTGGAACATTTATCATGTTCAATGCTCTAACATTTATCATGTTCAACGCTTTGCCGTGGAACATGACATTTGTTCAACGTTACGGCAAGATATGACTATATCACTGAACATCACGGTTTGTAGAATGACACGTGACAGGCTGTCAATCAATGAAAACATTACCAATGTACATAAGGTATAATAATACAATTTACAGGAGGTATAATAATACAATATATTTGACTGGTTGATGATGTGTGAATATTTTTTTAAACTTCTATATGCCCATAGAACCTAATTCCTGTCAGAGACATAAATACATATATTCGAAAGATTGATCAACAAAATACTTCTCGCTAATATTTTCGGAGCAACTTTCTTTCTTTTTTGAAACATCGAGCTTGGAAATATTAGCATAATGCAGATATAATGAAACTGGCGTCAAATATAACGGCACGTATTTCCGAATAATTATTCATATGTATGTATGTATGGCATATGTGCAGGCACATGGAGAAGCACAGCAATAATCACTCGAACACCCGGAATATCGGCAGTATACAGATGCATGCAGGATAGCGGTTATATATTCGAACACTTCATATAAAAGTCAACAATCTTTGTGGTAGAGGCGACATATATTGACATACCGGAGAGATATTCCATGTTTGAAGTATTCGAGTATGTTTGTTTCGTGAGCTGGAATACTCTTAAGAAAGGCATATTCATATACAACCGTGATAGGCCGATGTCGCATATTGAACGATAAATACGAGGGTCAAATCCGACACCCAGTAGCCATTATCATCACAAAAGGCCAACCAGGCATACAGGAAATCTAAAGATATTACGCATATGTTTTATCGCGAGAGAAGATAATGCAGACAAACGTCAAATCCATGATCAGTATGTTTCTTCAGCTTCATTCATTTCCGAGTCGTTTCTAAAGGTTTAAAGTACCTCCGTCACGCTTTTGTCGCCATGACCATCTTGAATCACATAGTATTCACACGGCTCCTAACACGGAGCTGACATCCTTTCCGCAGATTGCGTTACATCTAAAGATATTTCACACGTGAGATTTCCAATCATTATATTTACAGTCGAAACATTCAAAAATCCACTTATTCTGAGCACCCGACGTGGCGACAATTTTGAATTCACCGTTGATCCTCGGCACCAAGATTATGCTATTTTGGTCCTCAGATGCACACAAAATAGCGCGAAAGCCTTGAAGTACATTTGTTCGTTCTGGGTAAACAGAAAGTTTGGTACTAAAGGGGGGGGGGGGTCATTTTCATTAAAGATTACTTGCCAGAGATACAGATATAACGATAGAACATCTTGATGTCATCGTGACCGTGGTCGCATTTTGAATTTATCCTTGATCCTCGGTATCAAGGATTAGGCTAATGGTCGCAAAAGCCAAAGTCTTGAAGTCCGTTCTGTGTGATACTGAATTAACGATAGAACATATTGCTGTCAGTGAAAAATATCGACCACTTATCTATATCTATATATTCTTGGATGTTCGCGCTCGAATAACGTCTGTGACCATACCTTTATGAGCACAGTACATGGTAAACTGGGAGGTATAACGCAGACGAGAATTGTGTGAAAAATGTCTGCTGCCCTACCTTTCTTTCCTTTGGAGTAAAAACTGAAGTGATACGTTATTTACCTGGTAATTACAGGTAAATTATAGGTAGATACCAATAAGCAAATGTTATAGACAGCTACAATAACGCGTATCAAAGTCCTGTGTAATTTAACAAAATTAACATTCGTGTGTTTTCGAAGAGGGTAAACCATATATGATCGTTTATTATTACAAATACAGATCAGTGGTAACTGTATTGCCACGCTTCAAATAATTATTAAACGACCATGGACCTAGAACACCCGAACATTTTCGAAGGGGCTGTGGCATGAGATACTATTCGACGAATGTCATGTAAGCGATTCCATGCAATCGTGTAAGAAATGTATCTCCTGAGATATCCTCGGTAACTACGAGTAGCATGCGTTCGGAGCTCACATATATATTTGTATATATACTACAGTAATTCACTTCAACTGTTAATTTGAAAACGCAATTTGGACGAAATATATATAATTATAATATCTGATGACACAATTTGGGCGTGGCTAGCCCTTATTCCTCACCCCACATTCACTGAACCTAGTCCAAACTAATTATATGTAAAGCCAGTACATTGTTAATCAGGCATAACATACAACCTTCACAGACTACATCAACTATGTCATTTTTCGAAATTTCTGCCTCAAAATCACAACTAAATAGACAATCGAGCATATGAAATTACCACAAAGCCGACGTCGCAGGAATAGTCAATATCATAATAGCTGTAAAGCGAGACTCAGGAATATAAACACGGATAAATCCGAACCTAAACGAACGGTTGAATTATTATTAATACAAAGCTGACCTTGCAACGAATCAGCTGGTACCGAAATCGTGCCACTGAAAAGCGAAACCTGATACTTTAGCTTCGGACAAATTCGAGCCTTAAGCTATTAAGTGTAAAATCTATCAAGAGGTTGTGGTGCAGTCATGCGAACAAACCACATATATGGAGGACTATACAACTGTATGAATGCAAGCGACGCTTCAACGTCGAGAGTGCGTACCTCCCATGTGAGTCCCATCTTTCCTACAAATATAACCATTGACTAAGGAACTGTTTCTATTCATCGTTTTTGCTTCGTTTAAAACGATGAAAAAGAAACCCTAGGTTCTGCACCCAGCGTTTTTATCTTTGTGGAAAGCCATCAGAAAAAACAACATTCAACGCATTGGTTCTTTCTGCAGTGAACGAAGTCGTTCGTTTTTCAGAAAAAAATTGCGTGTTTTCCCTTCTTTAGTTGCCATCGTTGCATCGTTCGCTTGAAAACAAAAGCGCAATAATACAGTTCAGCGATGATCGCATTATCGAACCTGATAATGCAATCTCCGTGAGCATGGAATCCGATAATTCAATGCCGAATTCTGTACCATTTGAACAGAAAGTAAATTACGTGTAAATATATGTTGGATTTAAGCTATGTAATTATAAGACAAAAGAAATTAATGCACATATTTGTTTCGCCCGTGTCAGGCCCGGATACCTCTATTCGCCCTAAATGCTACAGTACAGAATTCCAACATTCATCATCGACGACGTGACGCAGTAGCCTACAAGGCTCTTCCAAGACGCTAGAAGGATCTATCGCGAAAGTTAGTGATCGACAAATCTTCTGCGTTCGCGACAGATTTATGTTGCGACGCGTTTTATTTTGTTAAAGACGCGTTTATTTAATCCCTCCACGAGACCGATTTATTTCTGACCGCGTCAACGAAAATTACAGGTGCTTTTGTCGAAGGATCTATCGCGAATACGGGCCGTTAGTGATTGAGAAATCTTCTGCGTTCGCGACAGATTTATGTTGCGACGCGTTTTATTTAGTTAAAGACGCGTTTATTTAATCTCTCCACGAGACCGATTTAGCCGATTTGGCCGACACTTGTGTTTTCGATAGAGATTTTGTTTTTGTTTTGACGCGACTCATACGCATTATACTCGCATTAATGCTTTTGTTTTGTTTGGTTTAAAGACAAGTCTTTTTTAGCTGTATCTCCACACCAGATTATTTAATTAACCCTAGTCAGAATTTCCACATACCGTGGTCATCAAGATCCTCATGGTACTCATATGAACAGTCACAATCAAAGCGTGGCTGAGATACATCATTCTTTAGATGACGACTTTACAACGAATTATGGATTTGGAATACTGATCAGCGATACGGATTTGATATTTTTGGAACATCATGATGTCTTGCCGGCATCATTGAAAACTGTTGACCGCTTCTCTCTTGCAGGAAACAAGCCTATGTTTATGTATACTATGATTGTCTTTTTGAATTTGGTGCTAATACTGTTATATGGAATATGGAATAGGTCTTTGGATTATGGACGCGGATATTCTCTAATGGACGACGGCTGAATTATGGATGACGGACTAGACGCTTGTAATTAATATCGTACATTAGTACCGGTTAATAGCCCTGTTATTGATGGTTTAACGGCCTGCATGCATATAGGCTACGCCAGTCAAGAAGCGTGTGGGCGTGTCACAGCCATTGAAACTCTACAGAAAAAAACATCAAACGAACCCAATCTTCTCCCAATGTTTCTTTTGGGGAAAAAACGACCCAACGATACACCCATCATTCCCGGCATGGTTGAAACGAAATGGTTTCACTATGTATCCACGAAAGATAAATGGGAACGCGCCAATGTGGAACCATATTCACGGAGCATGGAGGGAGCGTAAATATCATTCATCAAGCAATTCCACCGGGTACTATGCATACAACTTTTAGAAAGACATCTGAAATTATATTAAGATTACTGAACTATCAATCAAATAGCTGCTAGTTGATAATTGCAAAACCCCATTTCGCACACAGATGCACCAAATCGTCCATATCGAAGTAAAACTATTTTATTATTAGTCCACAGGCCAGAGTCGAAACCGGTACCACTCGAGGTGACAGATTCTAGTAGGGTTTTTTGAAGAGGTATATGTCTGTTGATGTTATCATATGTTATAGCCGTTGCTGATCGGAAGCTTAAGGGTAGTATACCACGCCTTTTCAACCCTACTCATTTTCCTACTCTAAATCCAAACTTGGGGGGTAGGGTATGTTCCCGCGGATATTTTTTATTCGTTTCTCACAAGAGATCTGAAAAATCGCACATTTTAGACCTAGATGCTCGTCTATTGAAACAACTAAACACCATGTTATATAATCATTTGGTTACATCACAATCACGTAATAACCGAGCGAGCCATTTATTGTCGCTTTTTGTTCATTTTCAAATAGATTCTTTCAGATTCAGCTGGTAATTCTTGACATGGCAGACTCGAATCGTGTTCAGTGAAGAGGCATTTCTATGTAGATATTACCAATAGGTGAGAACAGTTGCAGATCGGAAAATTATGGGTAGTTATATCACGCTTTCTGAACCCTATCCTGTCCCCAATTCTGAACCCAACTATGGGGGTGGGGTATGGTTCCTCGAATATTTTTGTTATTCCTGATGATAGAGGGCTATCACATACCGCATTTATGTCCTTCTTTATGGAAACCAGTAAATACAAATTAATTAAATCCCTTGGTGGACGCCATTATGACGTCATAATTTCATAATTATTTCGTAATTTTAATTATTAATTCCTATTTAGTTGCGACCATTTGAGGTAGCAGATAACCTTGAATGTTTCTTAAAGTGGCATTGTTATGTAGTTGCTACTGATAGGTTATGAAGATTAGAAGCTTAAGAGTAATTATAGCTTGTTTTATGACACCTGATCTTATTCTTACTCCAAGACAAACGCTGGGGGTGGCGAGGTATGGTACACAAGATATTTTCTTTAAATTTATGTACTAAGAGCTAAAACTTTTTACATTATATATTTTAGTCTTATAATATTATAAAATATTAAATTTAATGATAAAACGTTCAATTACTACATCGTATCTCGTCACAGTGACATATTTGCGTACCATGTGTGTGTGTGTCATTATAAGTGTGTGTGTGAGCTGGGAATGTTATTCAAAATTTGTAGATGAATGAGGATAGTTATATTAAAATGATAAATTTCTCATCGGCTAAATAATAGTAGGTTCTTCGATAGGAACTCAAGTGCCATTTATTGTGATTTCTGAGAGAAACTGCACGATGGCGAATATGCATTATGACGTGTCCACCCCGAATGCATAATGAGAACTTGGTAATATCTTGCCCCAGCGTGAGAACGTGAATGTGTATGAAAGAAGAATCCAGAATCTTGGTGGCAGGAGTAGAATATCGAATATGTGGCAGGATTAGAGTGTTGATATGATCGTGAGCAATTGAAAGTACAGGCGATGTTCGGGTCAAGCTGTCAGCGTAGATAAACTCAGGTTACTTTACAACCGCGCCTTGGTGCGGTCTTGAATAGGGCACAGCTAGTGGGTGGAAGAGATACAAGACCTATATAAGACTTAACTACCGAAGCCACAAATAATTCAAATCTGGAGATTTCTGTCAAATTCAACAAAATGCCTCCGACCGGTTTTGTCAGGAGAAAATCGTTTGCAACCCTAATCGCATGGTATGTGATGTCAAATGAATATCAAACTGTTGAACCATTCCGGAATCGACAATTGTCAATAGTAATGGTGAGGCGGTATGGATATCTTAGTATACGACCAAAGTAGTAGTTAAAAGCTAAAAAAGGTAACATTGACCTATTTGCACTTAACCTTGAGGCGTTGGAGATTCGAAAGTGACCTCTGCCAGAGTTTGGCCGCCATCTTGAATTTGGTAAAAAACTTTACCAATGTGGCAGCGGCTTATTCTCTTGAATTCTGATACAAGGTCACGTGACCTTTGTATTCCTCCGCGGTGATGCGATCTGGCGGTGATGCGGTCTGCCTCCGCGAAGAAGAAGTAGTCCTACGGGACAAAATGCATGGAATGCATGTATGGACCCTGGGCTGTACTGAATTTGAACATTGGGGAGCGTATTTAAAACCATATTGACCTCGGGGGAAGTACGGAGCATTGACCTTTGACCTTTGCGTAGACGCGTACCGTGCAGTATATTGATCTTGGTGGCGGAGTACTATTAGGGTTCAAGTGATCGGGCTGTGGGGCCGAATGACTCCTCTGGGTGGGGAGGAAAACAATCCGCGAGAAAAAATAATACTTTAATACATGTAAAATGGGCTTACCTTGAAGTGTCCAAGTTTTATAATTGGCTGGGTGTCCGTCCTATAGGGTCTGTACATATTGGATTGCATCAGCGTTGGCTGGATGCCAACATACGGGTTCCGTTGGCACGCATCCAATTAGCTGGGCGCCAAGTTTTATATGGGTCGGGTATTGGCCTGGTGCCAACATCCGGGTACTGTTGGCATGCACCCAATTGGCTGGCTGCCAATTGGTTCAGTGCCAATTTTTCTCGTATAAAAGGGGGTCAGTTTTCAAGTCGGTACCAACATTTTCACTGACCATCCGAAGCTATCGACCGAACCACTGCCTGCCTAACTGACCTGCCTGCCTGCCTGACCACTGCCTGCCTACAGCCTACCTGCTTGACGGTGTACCTGACCATTGCCCGCCTACTGCCTGACGCTGTACCTGAGCCATGGACTCACTCGACCGAGCTAAGCTTTCACAGCACCGTATCAAGATCATTGACGAGATGCAGCATGCGGCCGATATATGTGATCTGCTCATGGTGGAAAACATAATCACTAAACACAGTGGGGCAGATATCATGGCGGCGAAGACCTATATGGCACAAAACAGAGCCCTCATCGACCTGATACCATGCCGTGGTCCGTTAGCATTTCAGGCCTTCCTGGAGGCATTGAAGAAGACGGGGAATGAAGGAATAGCGTCTCTACTTCAACCCCAGGAAAAAACCTTAGTCATAGACATCCCCGAAGAGAGTAGACATACCAAACGTGCCCAGGAAGAACCCGGTCCACCTGCCAAACGTGCCCGTCTCCAACTAGCACCTTTAAAAATAGGCCAGCAAGCAGAGGAAGAGGTCCAGTCGTTACTCCCCGTGTCTGTGCAGCAGGTGAATGATATCATCCAGCAAGCCTACGAAGCGGCCCGTTGTGCAACGCTCTCTCAGTGGAAACTTTCGCCGAATTTGACAGTGACAGTAAAAGACCAATGCATCCATTTCGACGTTCCAGCCTGCGACGAAAAGCCGGCCAAGCATATTTCAATCACAGCTAACGTCTGGGAGAAAATTATAGCTCTGTACGATACCATAGACTCGCTCATCGATATGCAAGGAAAAGACGAAGTGAAATTTTTCGCAGAAGAAAATATCTTTCTCAGTTATAATCTCTTCAACGATGTGGTGTTGGTCCATCTGCGCAAATGGAAACGTGGAAAAAACAAGTGGTTTCCGCAAACTGAGGGCGTGACGCTGCATTTACGCGCATGGAATACGCTGCAAGGGTTAACACCAGACATTTCTGAATCGCTGACTGGAGATATCATGCAAAAATTATCCAGCTTATTGTTCGACACTTATATGGATGAACTAAAGCCGTACATTCGAGCGACACGCATGGAACACGGGTGTCAATATAAATCACTCAGTCAAATTGAACATGAATGTGTGGGGCTGTTTTTAACACAGGAGATTTTGAAAGAAGCCATACAGGACAGTAATGAAATACAAATCTTGGAGGTATTTCAAACCCGATGCCCAGCTAGAATTCCACGCTCCCATATGGACGCTTTCCTCGCACAACACAGCGCAGATAAACAGAAAGGACATTTCCAAAAACGCTTGTTCGATAAATATTTACAAATCTGAACTATTATAGATACTTAGAGAGAATTATTACTGCGTGAGACTCTGTTTGTTTATGTTTTTGATATATCCATGTCACTAGGCCAAATGTTGCTATGTTGCAATATTTTAAAGGAATAGAAAACATATGGTCAAAGCATATTCCATACGGAAGAGTAATGTCCCCAGTGTCCAAAAAGCATAACAATTATTTTTTGCGATTTTTTTCAACCCGATAAATCCGCAATTAAATATCGCATTGCTGTGGTTCATGCGTGCCGCCATCTTGGTGAAGTCGGCCGAATGTTGTGACGTCAACTGGCTTCTACGCTCTTTTGTGTGGAGGAAAAAAAAGACGAAGCAAAATGGCGGACCAAGTGGAAGGCGAAGGTGAAAGATCAGGTGGCGGAGAAAGTTCCAGTTCAGATGAATCGTTCATTACTGATGTAAGGGAGAACAGGAATGGTTTACACGCCTATCAGTTCGAGCCCCGGCGACAACACGATGACATTGACGGCAGTTCATCGTCAGGAGAGAGCGAGAGCGATGAGGAAGGAAGTAGCGAGGAAGAGGAAGTGGGCCGAATAGCGAGACTGGATTGGTGTCAATGTGGCCACTGTTTCACAGAACACTTGGGGCGAGATAAGGAGTGTCTTTGCTGCCAAGATAAACCTGCAACTCGGGCAGTGACGGCTCCATCTAATACAGGTAATTTTATTTGTTTGTAAGGAAATGGCAGCGAATATTACTGTACCTGCATGGTACTACGATATGCGATCTTTCTGATAATTCATATAATGAATAATTTGCCATGTTCACTTCCACCTCCCCTGAACGCTCACGCGGTGATGAAAAACTTGGGGGGGGGGGGGCTGAAAATAACAGCTGTTTTGTGTGGATTGTTGTTAACTACTTCAGTTTGATGTGCATCTTTTGTTTCGACTTTCAGACAACCATATGTGTCTCATTAACAATGGTGACTTCCGATTACTATGCCTCACACCAGTGGTGCTAAGAAATGTTCTGGTTGGTTTGAACAACATTCGGGCAGATCACTGGGTTGTCAATCCACCCAACAACAGGTAAGACGATGAAACTGTTAGTCTGGTTAAAAAAATGTTTCCTGTTTAGCATCACCACCCACCCTGAAATATTCGCCCGTGCTAAATTTTATTATTTTTTCCGCTCAGTTTTGGAGTCGACTCTCCGAGACTGAAATCCAGCGACTTAGTGTACATTTTATTTTATTGAGAATTCTACCTAAGGCTGGTTAAAAAAAACTTCCTGTTTAGCATCACCGCCCTCCCCCGAAATATTTGCCCGCTCCAAATTTTATTTTTTATTATTTTTTTGTCATTTTTGGAGTCGTCTCTCTGAGACCAAGTCAAGCGACTTAGGTAGAATTCTCAATAAAATAAAATGTACTCAAATTTAATGAAACTAGATCCAGACACAAGCCAAACGATTTTTCTGTTCAATAAACTAGTCATTTTCAGGGCCACTCAAAATTTACCATCATCCCTCGAGGTGTATAGGACTATATTGGCTGATTTATAGGACTGTCCACTCTACGAAAGCATGATCATGGATCTGAATCGCTCAGCCTCATTTATTGTATCACAACATACCCTAATTAACAAATTTAATAACAAGAGTTTGAACGAAATATACATGGAGTGTGTTTGTAGGCTATAGCATGTCATTTAGTCCAAGTGTCTTATTCTGCCGCCAGAATGTCGCACCAAAAATTCTCAATTCTGTTTGAATAAGAGTAACCGCCCTCCCTACCCAGATTTTTTCCAAAAAATGATGCTAAACAAGAAATTAATTTTAGCCCGCCTTAGGTTGAAGAAAATACCTGGGTCAAGGTTTTAAGTTTTAGAGATCGCTTTTCGTCTTTCCTTAATTCGGGCTGCCCGATATTACAGATAATACATTTGTCATAAACCATGGCGCGAACATTCAGATGTTATGCATCCGTCACTTGCCCATTGCAGTCAAAACATCCATTTGATACTTGTTCATTACTGGGGTCAAGGCCCAAATCATTAGCTTTCGCTCAGGATATTTAGGTCCTGAACATTCGTCAGGCTGATGTTGAAAAGAAATGGTAGGCTTCTAAACCGAGGCAAGATCAAGCAGGAGCATCAACATTGACTTGGTGTTCGAAGATGGTTTGACGGGACCGATAGTGATACAACGTACTGTTGCCATGCACTCAATGGACAATACTTGTAGCGCTGTAAATACAAATGTATTAACCAACCATAATTTATTTGAACTTTCCATGGTATATATTGCTCACGACGGATGAGGAGCATCTGTGGAGTTGTCATTCAACTCTTAATATTAAAAGTTGTACTGTGGATATTTTCAGTGGTCTACGTTATGCTGCATACAGACAGTTGACATGGTGGGTCCATGGAAAACTTGGACCAGGACGAAGGAGAACCATACCTGCTTGTGCCACCCATGCAATACGGCAAGCATTCCCTAAGGCTCCAGAGGAACAATACACAGGATATCATTCTGGAGAGGATGAAAGTGAAGAGGACTGAACAATTATGTTTGCAGACTTTTTTTATTATGTTTACCATAATATCGTGAAAATGTACATTGTGTGTGTGTGTATATATACAAATAGATATAAAGCAGAGATCTGTACAGTACACAAAGGAGTTCGTTTCATTTCCTTAGGAGAGGATAGTTACCCAAATCCTCCTAATTATTTAAACAGAAAAACTGATCTTTGGACTTTTGTCAGAGGCAGTCTTCAGTTTCTAATGAGCATATTGTGAAACCTGTCTGAACCGACACATGAATAAACCAACCATGCCTTTATATATATATCGGCATCTGTCTTGGTACCAATGGACAATTTACCATTGATTTGGATCTCTGTAAACCAGAACCCTGTCAAAACAAACACATTGTTTGGTCCCAAGCAAGATCGGATTATACAGGTTTCACTGTAAATTCCTGCCACGGACCAGGGATGAAATAAAGGTATTTCCCTTCTTACAAGTCTGAAAAATTGAAGGGTATCAATCACTCGTCAAACAAAGAAAACCCATCTAATCAGTAAACATGTCCTCCAGGATACACCCTTTTCGTGAATGTTGAAGTTTTTTTTTATACATTTATCACAAATCCAACATATTTTGGCAAGTTTTCTAGCCAAAGCTACAAGTACATGTAAAGTTGTCATTTTCCATATTTTTCGTACTATCACTATCATTCGGGATTATTCATGCTCTTTCACGCAGCTCTGACCTTGTATTTATTGCGATACATATACACAAATAGTTGGCTTATTTAAATCTTCCAAAATCAGGGTTCCCAGCTTTTCATGGAAACAAAATTCCCTGATTTTTCCCTGATTAATTTCCCAAATTCCTGAGAAATATTCCCCCAGGAGACGGTTGTAGATCAGAATTCATAGTCACATTGCGTGCAGTTATGAAAGAATTTGTCCTGATGAGAGTTCAAGCTATGCTAGATAAGCCCTCAATGAGGTGTTGAGAAGCAAAATGTGCATACCTGGTGTCAACATAGGCAGCCACATGCGACTCCTCTCTTTCCTACTCAATTTCCCCGAGTTTTCCCTGATGTTGGCTATTTTTCTCAAATTTCCTTTTCCTGACTGGAAAATCGTTTTCCCTGATTTCCCTGAGTGGCTGGGAACCCTGCAAAATAACGCGACGGAGTTGGAAGTGTCCAAACTAAATTGTACTGTTTCTTCTTTACTACCTTGTCCCAGTAATGAGTATAGGCATAGTATAAAACTAACCCGAGTAAGCCGCACCCCAGTCAGACTGGTGAAGCTCAGGCTTTTTGCGTATCAGCACATTAAAAGTCCCCTATATTTTGGCCATTTGGCCGGGGACATAGTTCAATGAGCAGGTTGATGGGTAACCTGCAGTTGTAGGTTTCCCAAGGAAATGTTACAAAATGTGACATCCCTGGATAACGGTCACAAGCTTTCCATAGCAAGACTAAAAACAGTGGTTCATTTTTATCCCTCGGGCAAATTTTGCCCGAAGGGTATTGTAGTCAGCGCTGTCTGTCTGTCCGTCTCTATCTCAAGAAGGATTATAGCCAGGCATTGTAATTCATACCATGTATGTATCTGGTTAAGGGTCAGAAGCCTATTGAAAATGACTGACCTTGACATTTTATCAAGGTCAAATTCTGATATTTGCTATAATTTTTGAAGGACTAAAGCTAGTCTTCAAATTCATATTACATATGCAACTGGTGATTGATTAGAAGCCTATCCCAGTAAAATGACCTTGACCTATTTTTTTTAGATCAAATACTATTTATCATGATATAACGTGAAGAAATATAGCTAGGCTTTCAAAACTGAAACTATGTATACATCTGGCCATGGTTCAGATGTGTGCTGAAGAGATATATTTATATAGAAGAGTATATTTAGAGCTAAGAATTTGCTCCTGCTCTACCAGAAACTCAGCACAAAATGTTTCCCATCAGCTAAGGCCTTGGCAAATGCTGACCTGGCTCAAGATGAATTTCTAAGATGAGAGAGAGAGAATTAAGATTTAACGTCGCGTTTTCTAAGATGAGAGAAATCCAGTCCACCCAACTGCATCACATTTTTGTAAACCTACATGATGTTCTAAAAATGCATTTTATGCGATGCATGATTGTTGAGTGAAGACAATAACTGCTAACCGAGGGGTATTGGAGCCCATTGGGCTATTTTTAAGGAGCGCGATCACCCTCCTGTAAACTACCACTCATCTCTGTTTGACTTTGAGGAGAGTAAAATACAGCTTCTCCCAAGTAAACCTGTGTAGTGTATGAAATCACAGGTAATCACTTTGATTTAGGGATCATGGTCCTGGAAATGTCCGAGGAGGGCACATCCCACCAGCTTTTCTCAAAGACAAAGCACTGTTACCATGGTTAAAATTCATTTTCCACAAGTCCAGTACACACAGAGCAATTTTCTTGTGTAAAAAAAAATTCATCCAATCACAAGCAATATCCCTAGTTTGCAGGAATGACACAGTGCAATAAAAGTTTATAATTAAAGCATAACATTAATGAGGGCCTTGGCAGAAGCAGGAATTATTTGCTGGTGCTGCAATCCATATTTCTCTTCATTTATTTACATCATTCAATCAACTGATCCTTACTTCTAGGTATGCAGAAAAATAAATATGACCAGATCTTTTTACTGCACCCTAACTTTGCCCAGCCAGGATTTTGTTTGATCAGTAATGATTATCCCCCCCCCCCCTCTCCAAGAACGGTGTCACATGATGACTTCCAGGTCGCAATACCGACCCCGAGGGGGTGCAGTTTGTCAGAGATGGCTCCATTCCCATCTCCTACTGACAACTACACCCCTCCAAGGGCCGATATCCCACCCCGGTGGGCTAGGTCGCTGGTGTGAGTGGGAGAATGGCCCATTCCAGTCCCCTGACCGCCGAGCTGCACAACGGAGTGGGGGCAGCCAAGAAGTCAACGGTTGAACCATGCACTACTGACGGAGCGAAGATGTACTATCACTTGTAAAAGTTAAACACCGCTATCATGGCCAGTTCACATGTTTGCGAATTACTGGAATCTGGATTTGAACTTTTCTTCAAGTTCTCTCTTGTCTGGTTTCGGCACCTTGGCCACATTCCGAGGTAGTTCGGCTGGACGGTCAAATCCCCTCAACTGCACTTTATCCCGGTGGACCTCATAAATTCTCTTCATAATCGCTCCCATGTGGTCAGATTTGGCCTTCCCATACCGGTTTTTCAAGACATAGATCTTCCTTCTCTTGGAGTAAACAACAGAAGTAGCAGGCTTTCCGGACTTGTCTTTCCTCTGCTCCCTTCTAGTGTTGTTCCAGTCGATGGCAGCGAGCATCAGCCTCGCGGACATTGCTATCAAAGAGAATACAGAAATCATTCAAACTTTACATTGTACAAAAATGGAATCCAAACGATGCTTATGTACACTTTGAACATAAATATGATATACAGGGCACGAGTATGACGGACAGAAGGGAGAAGAAGGGTTGTCTGATTGATACACAGTTGCCTGGACTGTGGGATATTGGATGGTCGATGTCTACGTATAATTTTATTTCAATAAATCATGAAAATTAATAATATTTTTTTATTTTTAACTCGATTTTTTTTTAAATATTTTTTTTAACTGTATTTCTCTTTCATCTTTGGCTCAATTGAAGTCATTCCTTATAATGTCAAGCTAGCTGAGTTACTACAGTTTTTAATTATCCACCATACCCTGTCCTCTATGACATAGAATACAATTGGGAATAGAACCACTCAACATGGTCATTTAAAAACCTTCTCAGAAAAAACCCCCCTAAAGCCTACCTTTCCAAATGCCATTCGTTTATTACTTCCCAAGTGGACCAACCTTTGGAATATATACGCTTTGAATATCTAAACCTCCCTTGAGGAGAGAAATTCATTCTTCGTGCCAAAACATGGCTTTACAAACTTCCGGCCAAAAACACTTCCGTCAGAATTTTAAGAACCGGGCTATACAATATTATCAGCGACGATTGGTCGAAATTATCTCCAAAAGTCAGGGGCAGATAATCCAGTGGGCGGGGATAGGGGATAATTTTGACCAATCGTCGCTGATATTATTGTATAACCCGGTCCTTAAAATTCTGACGGAAGTGTTTTTGGCCAGAGAGCTGGCTAAGAGCTTGAAAAGCCGTGTTTTGGCGCGAAGAATGAATTTCTCTCCTCAAGGGAAGGTTCAGATATTCAAAGCGTATATATTCGGCGGTTGGTCCACTTGGGATGTAAAAAACGAATGGCATTTGGACAGGTAGGCTTTCGTGTTTTTTTTTTTTTGGAGAATGTTTTGAAATGACCGTGTTGAGCGGTTCTATTCCCAACTTCTCTTTTATTCTATGTCATAGAGGACAGGTATGGTACATAATTGAAGACTGTAGTAACTCGGCTTGACATTATAGGGAATGTCTCTAATTGAGCCAAAGATGAAAGAGAAATACACGTAGAAAAAATATTTTAAAAAAATAAATCAATTTAAAAAAAATATATATATATTTATTACTTTTCATAATTTATTGAACAAATTATACGTAGACATCGACCATTCAATATCCCACAGGCCAGGCAACTGTGGATTGATACTGTTTCAGTGAGCCAAGTAGAGCTGAATCAATATATCTAGAGAGAAGTCTGAATCCAGTCATTTGCTTAATCAGTTATGGCTTATAAGTTAGCCATATCCAAAAATAGTAAGATGGGACATCCCATGTTTAAACATGGCCTAGACATGTACCATTTGGTGGTACGATATGCAAAATGTTAGTTACCATCATAATGGAATTGTCTCTTTTGACAGTATTTCAACAACATACTGTGGAAAATTTCCAGCTCGCCTGTGTGGCAGAACTTTGTCAGGTGATTCATGGCATTGAGAAGCCTTGTATTTGTCACAATTTTCTTCAAAGCAACAAAAGCTGGAGACTTGGATTTCAGCCATTTTGTTGCTTTTTTGTCAGCTGTCGAGAGAGTTGGATGTGCACACTTGTGGAACTTTTTGTTTCCGGACCATTTGTGGTTGTTGGTCACATGGTGCAACACCGAGAGCCATTTTTCTCTGAAATTAAAATGAGAACTTGTTTTTATACGGTATCTCACACAATACACAAAAACATCCACTCAAAAGTTACATAATGATTATATTAGATGTACCAGTGACAAATATTATGTAAGCTAAATAACAAATGCTGATAAAAATCTATGTAAAGTCCTCATATTCTCGAGTTTCTATTGATTGTGGATGAACTACTTATATTGGCTGTAACTCATTACTTGACCAACCAGTCAACCTTGGCTGAGACAAAGCAACCTGTGACATATGTGTACAGTAGATTTTGTTCATATCAACACCCCAGGGGGTGATCATGGGAATCTGCCATCTTTAGAAATTATTACATAACTCTAGCTGATTATAGATACCCTGAACACATAAGACAGCTTGATCTCTGAGGCTTAAGATACAGTTCTGGCTTAAAATATATGCTAAACAGTGAAATGAGACTTTGGACATTTGTAGTTAAGATTAATTAGTTCTCTAACTACTGGAAGTGGTCACAAAGAGGTCCCACACTGTTTGATTATTGTATATTCTAGACTGCTGGTTCAAAACAAGCAGACAACCATGACATAAGATGGAAGATACTTGTGTTTGTAAACCATATTTAGTATCCACAAAATACACACTGTTCCTATTAATTTCCGAAGAATAATCTGCAACAATCTAATCCACTAGTTTAGGTGTGCTTGTCATGCAATACATTTCCACTACATTAAGTGATCATCAATCATCAATTGCTGTCAATTCAATGGCAGGGCAGAGACAAAAGTTGTCAAGTTTGGGAGTGCTTTAGAGAGAGGGGGGGGGGAGGTGAACTCCCTCTCTCAGCATTGCCCCCCCCCCTAAATATCTCTATACTGCACAAGTTCATGCTTTTTGCACCCTGGGATAAGATGCTCCCATGACTTCAAGTTGACAAAATTATTCAAAACTGTTAAAAACAAATGTAAATAAATGTAGTAAAGGTAGATTCAATGGTATTATTCTTTTCTGTATCACCTATAAATCCACACTATCACCTACCGCAGAACTTGTTTGTCCTCTCCGCATGTAGCACATGCCCACCACAAATGATTTGAAATACTCTGTATCCAAGGAGCAAGGTCAGTACAGTCCTTCTTTTTGGCCTTGGCTGTGAGCTTCTTCACAATGCCTTTTGCAAGATGCCAGGTGTCAAATTGATGGTTTATCTGCATTTCAAGTGATAACAATACAATATCTTGCATACCATATAAATATATGAAATAGCATCATCTTTTGAAATACAATGGCAAGTAACATCATATCTGAGACTAGAAATGCAATGGAGAGTGTGATAGAATATTAGTGGTCAAACTTTGATATTCTCACTCTTCAGTGGTAACACACTCAATTCAATCTCCATTGCAATTTCAGTCACCATGGTATGTGGAGGAGACTGACCAATAGTCCAAGAGAAAATGTTCGGAGAGTGATCAGGTGATGATCGAGAATGATCATTATCCTAAAAACAAAAGAAAAGGGGACAGAGGAAGGATGAGTTAGGCTTAGACGACACTACACTGAGCTGACAATGTCACTGTATTTACTCAACCTGAATACAGCTAACAGAAATTTTTTATCACAGTTTAACATGTTTAATAACACTATAAAAAGCCATGATTTTCATTGAAAATGGAGACCTGTAAATTGTATAAATGTACCTGTTTGTAGTCCTTCTTCATCATGCTGGTGACCATGTTGTGACGATCAGTTGCCAGAACACCAACTTCCAATCCACTGTCAGTGACCTCCTTTAGGCATCTCTTCAGACCTTCTGGTTCCATATGGTTAGAATTCTTGACCTGTTTAAAAAAAACACAGTATGTTTTGTGAGCACTACATTAGAAATTAGGCATTCAAGAAGTGCCTACAGATCAGAATCAAAATGAATGCCCCCCCCCCCTCCCCCAATTAACTAAACAACATTTCCCAACATCTTTTCAGGGATTTCAGTTTTAATACAATAGTATATTTTAGACAAGAGCTGTAGTTTCATTAATTGCTATTCTCTTGGATAGTGATCACGATCTGCATTGACCAATGACTCCCCCAAACAAGAAGTTTCTAAATTTACTAAAGTAATTACCTCTGAAACCTGTACAAGCTTCATAGAAACTATCTTTCTTGTGCCAGATTTCCCATCCCCATCTGTATGCATGAGAGTGTAAGAGCCATATTTGGCAGTGTGACCAGGACTGTCACATCGCCCATCTCCCGCAAGCACCACAGATCCTATTAGCTTAACTTCTTCTTCTTCTTTCCTCCTCCCAACATTCCTGTATCACTGGCAGAATGCTTTGTTTTTGTAGTTTATTATACACAGTCTTCGAGAACAACAGGAGGTTCAGCATGTCAGCGAAAGCACTTATTTTGGAATAGGTGCTCCCACTAGTCAATATTGCAGCTGCAATGAGCAAATTGCCCATTGGCTGCTTCCTATCAAGAGGCTGGGAATGCCAGACATATGAGTGACCACTGTGGCAGGAAATCTTGAAACCGACCATCGAACCTCTCGTGAACTTGGAAGATTTTGTGACTGGACTGCCACATTCCTTACAGAATTTGTGAAGATCTTTCAGATTTTCCTCAAACACAATATACTTTTTCATTTTACAGGGGTCGAAAGTTCCAGACTTTTCTGCACTGCTTGATTCACTGCTGTCCGTTGATGGCAAATATTCCGCGAGTTGTTCTTCATCTGTTATCTCTCCACCAAACTTCGAGCGCGATGGTGACTGAATTGGAGAACTTGACTCTGACTCATCAATGAACACTTCCTGCTCAACAGTGCTGTTCCATGTAGTCTGAGTGGCACAAGAACGCAGAGGTCTATTTGCATAAGGGTGATCTCTCCCTGTTCGCCGCGGAGTACCATACAGAGATGATAGCTGAGGAATAGCAGACTGAAATAGAAAATTATAAAACTTCATTAGACAATGAGATTCTACACATACCAGTATTTGTGAGCTTGAAATGGGATTCAGGGCAGCATAAACAGTGGTTTATGACAGAAAAATGAAAAAAAAAATGATTTGAGTAAACTTACTACTTATGCCTCAAAAAGAGTATGATAAAAAAATGTAACCTACTTATAGAGAAACTAAAATTAGAAAATTTTGGTATCTCACTGCCAGATTGACCAAAATGAGATGAGCTGTATTGTTCTGAAGGTTGAGATACCTGCTGTCTTGATACAGATGTGGGTGTCTGGGGGTGTACATGTGACTCTGGTTCGGTAAACACCGTGCCCTCTGTGCTCTCCTGTTCCAATTCGACCATTGCCCTAGTAATCGTTTCAGCAGCAGCTTTCCTCTTCTTGGCCCTAGAGGGGCCAATCTTCAAAACAACAAAAACGATATAATCAAATTTTATATTTCCAGGCAGAAAGCTCCAGACAGTAAAACCATTGAAGATTATTGCTTCATTTAACAAATGGAATAATCTTTGAAAGATTAATGATGTAAAAATTTAAATTCCTTTATGCTAGAGATAACTTACTATGAGAAATGGTTATATTACACTGTACCCCCCCCCCCAAAACCCCTAAAACATATGGATAAAATCTCAATGTCTCAATGTATTGGAAAATACCCAGTTTAAAGAATAAACAGTTCCAAATGAATTTACCAGTTTTGGAACTGCTGTAGTACTACTATCGCTTGTAGATTCCCGAGACACAGTTATCTCCTTCTGTGAGGACTCCGACAGTAACTGAAATTTAGGAAGAAACATCATGCTGCGTGCAGAAAAATATCAACACAAAATTGGTGGTTTGAGGAGGACATATGCATTTAGCTGTTTAGTACCGATAATAAGTCACAACACCTGTGATATTGAGATTTTGAATAACTTGAAGCCTACCCCCCCCCCTGCACCTTCACTACCTAATGTCTTTTTGTTTGCCATAACCCAGTCAACCAATGCATAACAAAAAGTTAACTAAGGAGTAGAAATCATGCCACATCTCCAATTTGAGGGAGCACACATCCTCACACTTGATGAAGCAGCGCGGTGAAACTTAACATTGAGTTGAATAGAGCCATGTCAGAAAACTGTCAATAATTAAAAAATATCAAAGATAAAAGTCATGAAATTAAAGCATGGTTTAGGGAATAGGGACCGTTTTGACATACTAAAGGTTTTTGAACCACAGTTTATGATGAAATGTCTTCCATTGTGCTATCTAATCCCCTGTTAAGATTCACCTCGTTACTCCCCGCAGTGATCGGTGAATAAGGATAAGCCATCTCGAATAGAGTTGATCCAGAAAGTACCCGCAAATACCCTAAGAAACAGCAACAACTACCCACTCAAATGTATGTTGAAAACTGGACCCGCGGTAATCACCCAATTACGAAAATATGTTTCTTTTTGTGGACAGCCATAGGCCTAGATCACCAATAATATAAATAACTTGAACACAATACCTCCCCGATCTTTCTTTGCTGTTCTCGCTTTTCCAACCTGGCAACTGTTGACACTCGGTTTGGTTTGTGAGCGTGACGATGCACAAACTCAGTTGGCACAGCGTCTTCTTTCAGCAATCTTGTCTGCGTTCCCTCGGGATGGATTCCATATTTTGCATAAGCATCTTCCTTGAAACAATTTGGTGAAAAGTGCGCGGAACAAAGTCTTGAGTTCTTCGTCGGTTTGAAGCCCTGTCGACTGATGTTATGTTCCCACTGCTTCAGCAAGTCGGGCTTACGCAATGGAAATCGGTGAAATGAGACGTCAATCGGAATATTGTTCGGCCTACTATCACTGTCAGCCCTGTTGAAACACCCAAACGCCACGCATTGTGACATACTGACAGGGTATTTGTGAAATACTCGTACAAACACACAAACTTGTCTTCTAATTAAAAACCCTGCATAAATACTCTCAGGTCGTTTCAGAGACTGCGGAAATCTGAACTATACCGGCATGTTATTCTGTTTTAACAGCGAGAATCTTGGAGCCAAGTGACGTCACGCGCAGAGCGCACAAAATAATCCGAATTTTCTGATTGGCTCAAATTTAGCCTAAATTTAACACTGGCGGCGACTATATCCTGTCGATTTGCAGCCTTTTTCGTGTCTTTCAGAGTTTTTATTTCAGTTGGAAAAAATCGCAAAAAAATCACCGTTATGATTTTTGGACACTGGGGGCATTACTCTTCCGCATGGAATATACTTTGACCATATGTTTTCTATTCCTTTAACATTGATTGATTGGGCAGATATATCAGTTGAGCGATTTGCCACAGACCCTAAGACATTTGTCATAATTTTGGGAATTGACTTTTCATGAATTTTTTATTTGAATAATTAATCACTGCAATGTTTTTGGAAGAGAAAATGGTCTTCCAGTGGGAGCAGTTTATATCATAATATACATGGTTTCTATTCTAGGGTAGGTTGCCCATTAGCCTCTGTTCTCTATTTATAATTATGAATTGTCATGCACTTATACATGGCAAATTCGGTGCTTTGTGAGCTCTAAATCTCTATTCTTAAAATATCTAAGAGACTAATTTCAAAATCATGGTGAGTGGCTGTGAATTTGTTAAAAAATTAGCTAAATTCAACTTAGATGAAGATTTTTTTGTGAGAATTTGCACACTTTTAAACTGAAGCACCTAAAATTTCAGGGGCATTTCAGGCATGGCATATTTTAATTGATTGCGATTACAGGGGAGGTTGACCCCATTTGCTAATGTACATTGTACACAGCTAATTGTAATTGCTGGGGAGGTTGACCCCATTTGTCACTATTTATTCAAGGGGAGGTTGACCCCTTGCAGGTATGGAAATAAGGGACAGTGATCAGCAATAACTAATCAAATTTGGACACTAACCAATCCAAATTCCATAGTGATAAAACATGGATAAATAATTTGCTGATCAAATTCAAAGCTTTTAATAATAATCTCTGATCAAATTATTTTCCCTTATCTCCACCCTGCCTTGGCCACTGTACATTGTACATGGCTATTTACAGGGGAGGTTGACCCCTTTTACCATGGTACATAGTGACTGTACATGGTATGATTTAGTGACTGTGATTCCTGGGGAGGTTGACCCCAGTGT
>JAVTVY010037390.1:0-17500 GCA_036873755.1 Hanleya hanleyi
GCTGAGGGGTTGTGGCATCTTTAAAGGCTTCCAATGCAAACGGTGTGCGGCCGGGCTACATCTGTCTCGCCAGGTGCAGCAGTTGAGTGGTATCTCTCGGGTTTTTGAAGACCACCATGTAGTGGGCATTTAAGCTGATGTTCCGATGTTCTTTGTTTTTACTGGACAGATTCTGCACAATGTAGATGATGCTGAGCCGTCGATGATGGCTGCCTTTGGTAAAGAGTTGGGTGACCCGCGCATCCGTCTCCGCCATGAGATCATCCAGAACCACAAGGTGTCGGGTTCCAAATCGGCCAGGTTAGGTAGGCCTTCCACGAACGTGATGTGGGGCATTGCTGCATACGCTTCCTGCCATTCTCCGTAACACCACACGACTCTGGCAATGGGTGGAGTGATCATGCTGTCGGCGTGTTGAAGAAGCTTCCTGACGAAGTGCGTTTTGCCCGAGCCCGTCGGTCCTGCGATGACGCAGGTGAAGGGATGCTGCCACCGAGGGTCCATGGTTGGAGGTGTATCCGTTGTCGTGGTAACCCGCTCTTGTAAATTTGGTACGAGTGAACTGGAGTGGTGGTGGTGGGTACAACGTCGGTTGTCGTTGTCTGTTCACGTTCAGGGATGATGATGGTGGTGATGGGTACAACGTGGGTGGTCGTCGTTGTCGGTTCACTGTGAGGGATGAAATCCGGTGGGTCTTCAGACGTAGTGGATGTACTTGGTGTAAGTGTGGAGCTTACACTCGTTGTGGCTTGTACACGGGGTGTGGAGGGGGTGGTGACTGGGCTCGATACGACTGGTGCTCTCTGTAGACCGGTTTCACTGATGGCTGGTGTTCTCAGTTGGTTAAGTAACGTGCTGACAGAGGCTACGTCGTAAAACACACCTCCGTACAACACACTCAGCAGGGTTAGCACTAGTACACCAAAGCCTACTTGCACTTTGCGCGTTTTGGAAGACGCTGTGTTCAGAGACGGTTGCACCGTGTTCATGGTTGGACGTGGAATGAAGGAGGACGGTGGTGGTGTCTGGTTTTATAGCCGTTTCACCTGGTTGGCAGCGACCCAGGAATTGAAGGAACTGGGCCAGCCTTGCCATTTCACGAAATGAAACAGTTTGCCACGTCGACGTTCCGTTTTCAAAATCTGCTCCACCGTGTAGTAGTCTTGCTGTGTTTTTACGACAGGCTGTAATTCCGGCTCGTAAAACGTGCCTAGCAACGTTTCCCCTTGGAGATCTTCCAGTTCATAGACTCGCCGCTGTCGGGGTAGGCGCCATTTAATCAGGAATTGCTCATCGCTCCAGTTGGGCAAGTAACTTTTCTCGAACTTGCCCTTGACTTTACTGATCCGTACAGGGTCCCCGACCTTGAACATCTCCTTCGGTGCTGGTTGCGATGGCCTGGGGTACAAGACACGCCGGACTTGGGCTTCATTGCGTTGGGTCACTGTAATGGGGGCTCTCTGTATACTTCGATGATAGGCTCGATTGTAACCCTCACCAGTTTCGGGAGAACATCGATGTACCGCCTTGTATTCTTATAGGTGAAATATTTATACATACGACCTTTAAATGTCCTGTTGAACCTTTCCACCACGGACGCCTTGGTCTCGTTGTACGTATGGAAGAAGAAGACCTTCTGGGCTTTCAGAAAGGCTTGGAACGGTCTGTTGAGGAATTCCGTGCCTTCGTCGGTTTGCAAATACAAAGGTTTGCGCCCGGTCTTGAAGATGTCTTTGAACGCCGCTATGAGATTCGCCCCCGTTTTCGTCCGGATGGGTACCACTCACGCATACTTGGATAGATATCGATGCACGTCAAGATATACCGATTCCCATCGTTGTGTTTGGCAAAGGCGCTCATATCGACCAAATCCGCTTGCCACTGGGCATCTATTCCTCCCACGATAACCCGGTTCCGTAGAAAATGGCGACGGACAGCTCGATGTAAGGTATAGGTGTTTTGTTTTCTTAACCAATCTCGGACTTGGGTACGTTGTATCCCCTGGGGTTTGGCCGCTCGATAGAGAGCCGACAATGCACTATAGGCCGCCGGACTGTCGGGACTGTAGTATAAGTTATCCAACACCTTCTCCTAGCGCTTCATGGTGACACAATGATGATGGACCCGGAGAGTATGGTTTATTTATAACAAGTTTCTACCACCGTTGTGTTGGTTGACTCAGTTCAGCCGGGTAATCAATGGCCTCGTCGTCGTCGGGTTCATGACTAGACAGTTGTTCATGGGGTTCAGCCAGCGCGTCCTCAATAGCACGAGCCCACCCCAACTCGTGTGATGATCGTTCGTCCGGTGTAAACAGCTGGTCCACAATAGGCACCACTTTGTCCAAGGCTGTCCACAGATCGGGGTCTAGGGTGAAGCCTCGCGTAGGGTCTTGGTAGCGGACCAGACGTGCGAAGAAAGGCCCACGGTATACGTAGATGGCATTGTCTATGTGGATGAGGTGTCCGTCGAGCTCGCCGCTCAACACCCGTTTAAATTTGGTCCAGCCGTCACGAGGTAGCGTCACCGTAGTGGATGTGGACTCCGGATCCCACCCACAGACATCCCGGTCTTCCACCAGGGTGACTTTATCTTCATAGACGTGTAACCCCACCTGGGGTGTAAGGGGCAGGATGGCTCGTAGGACGGATGACATGCTTGCTCCAATGTCGAACGGTAAATGACACACACTCTGTCTGACCCTGGTATTTATAGTGTCAATACCACAGCGCCAGGGTCAATAGGGCACAGACTAGTATGAGGCCAACCAGCCGGTGCTGGTTCCGGCGTGAGCGCTCGTGGTCCATAGCCCAAGCATCAAGGATGGCTGTCATTGTCCAGTAGTGGTGAGTGATGGCACGCCTCTCCATCGAGTGCACTCTGTGGAGGACCGCTTCTGTGAACTCGTTCAGGATCTGGCGTCGTCCCTCGTTGTCGTCGCCATCTGCAAACATGGACCGGACCACTGTCCGTGTTTAGGCAAAAATTCCTACTTTTCTTTCGATAAACCCGCTCCAATTTTCAGGGTGACATTATAAGGCTGTGAGGAACACACCTCACGTGTTTTTACGCAGGTAAACCGATTTATTTCAAATTTACCGGGTTTTCCACACCACCACTCCCATAACCCTACGGGTCTAAAATCGACAAAATCATTACAAATAGTGGGTTAACCTACCGCTAGCCTTCTGAATTTTTCACCGCTACACGATAAGTTCCCCAAGTTCAAGTTGAAGTAAGTTTTACACGTCAACTCGCATTTATTGCAAAATGACACCGGTTTAAAGATGGAAAAGAAACACAAAATTTCAGCGGGCCTGAGCAAACACAATCTTTCAATGGGAAGATTTCGCTCACGTCCGTGCGCTCATGCGCGCGCTCTACGGTTAGGCTATAAATAGCGCGCAGTGTCTATCCATTCATTCAGAACTGCATCATGGCTGAACATATGGATATTGATGGAGCGATTGACAACCTATTACAAGAACTATTCATAGATAATGAACAAGAACACCAACCGGTAGAGGGCGGCGACACTTTCATCGATATGGAACACGACGAAGATTGGCTGGACAACATAATACAAGACCTATTCATAGATAATGAACAAGAACACCAACCGGTAGAGGGCGAGACTTTCATCGATAATGAACACGACCAAGGAGGAGAAGAGGCAGCGGATGTCACCGCCAATAGTACTCTCCAATACGAACAGTTTGACCGAGTGCTACAAGATGTCTTCAAACAACATGAAGAACAAGCCCAAGACCAAGAAGCAACCGGCGAATTCATGGACAATAGTCCCAGTCCCTGCCCACAGATTGCTCAACTCCTACATGAGTTGGAAGAAGACCAAGAAACAGAAAGGGGGGAAAAAGAACAAGAACAGATGGCTATTTTACAGCCGCCATTACAAGATGAGTTGGCAGAAGACCAAGAAACAGAAAGAGAAAAAAAAGAACAAGAACAAGAAGAGATGGCTTTTTTTTAGATGAGTTGGTAGAAGACCAAGCAACAGAAAGAGAAAAAAAAGAACAAGAAGAGATGGCTATTTTACAGCAGCAAGAGATGGAGTACTACTGTACCGCAATAAGAAGAAGACTGGCGCCAGACACAATATGGAAAGCACCACAGTATTTACGCTGTGTCGAATGCTGTAGTCGCTTCGCTAAATACGCTATATTTCCATGTGGACATCAAGCCTTGTGTATGTGCTGTATTCACCGACATGTGCGAAGACCAGAGCCTACGTCCACTGACAATCCCATAGTGTGTAAACTCATAGCGCTGAAATGCCCGGTGTGTACCCAGAGATGGCAAGCCGACCTGTTCCCAACGATGTAACCCCCCCTTACATCTTCCTAACGGCCCTTTTCAGGGCCACCCCAATCTTTCGAAAGAGGAAGCTTCTAATTAAAAGCACAAAAAACAACACCAACTCCTGCACATGCACACACCTAGGTAACAATAGGTAAATAACATTTAGTAAATGGAAACTTCCTACTAACAGCACCGAGGTATTAGTATGAATGTACGGTAATAATAGCCCGAATAGTATTGGAAAAAGCCGAGTGTAAAAAATTTTTGTTCGGTGTGGGAGATTGGTAATGAGAGAGGTGAGGAGATTGAGCACTACCGAGGTGGCCCGGAAAAAGCCGAGTGTAAAAATTTTTTTGTTGTTGTGAGGAACACTGAAAAGGGTCCCCCTTGGAAGGTTTAGGGGTTGGCCCTGAACACTGAAAAAGGGGTCTACTGTGTTTGGAAGGCTAGGGGTTGGCCCTGAAAAGGACCGTTGAGGGCAGGGATTTTTTTGGGGGGTTGGAGATTGGTAATCATAGAATATAGAGGAGAGGAGATTCACTATGTAGGACCTGATTTGAATTGAATGTGCCAAGTTAGAAGTTCCCCTTTCGTAAGATTGGGGTGGCCCTGAAAAGGGCCGTTAAGGTCAATTTGTTTACCCTGTTTTATTCAGGAAGAGTTTGCCTGTCTACTCCGTTTGTCCGTACGGTGGATTTGCAACAGGGTGTGTTGCTGAGTCACATGGAAGCCTTATCGAAAAAACCAGCCCTGTACCCCATCCGACGCGTACAGACCAAGGTGTTCTCTGTGCCAGCAGGTACGATGATGGCCAATCGTGAAAATTTATTTCTAGGGGATCTCCCTAAACGTCTTACCCTGGCGTGTGTGACCAACACCGCTTTCAATGGTGGGTGGAGTGAGAATCCGTTCAACTTTCAACATTTCAACCTCAACTTTTTGGCACTGCACGTGGCCGGCCATCAAATTCCAGCCCGCCCGTTACAACCGGATTTTGGTAACCAAAACTATGTGCGGAGCTACCTGAACCTGTTTACAGCCACAGGACAAAACAACCAGGACGAAGGAAGTAACATCACTCGACGAGACTTTAGCTGTGGGTACACTTTGTTCGCCTTCGACCTCACCCCCACCTTGGAACACGATCATCAACTGGCCTTGCTCAAGAAAGGAAACCTACGGTTGGAACTGCGTTTCGCCGTCGCTCTAGCCCAGACCATTAACGTGATTTGCTACGCCGAGTTTGATAACGTCATCAGCGTGGATCAGCAAAGAAACGTCCTGTGTGACTACGCCAGCTAGAGTCATGGATACAGAGCAGCTGATGGGCATACTCCAGCGAGATCCTCGGGTACCCTTTCGAGGTGTGTTTCCACGCAATGTGTTTCCCACCACCCCCACCACCCCAGCAGCCTACATCCTGAATACAGACCCTGGGTCTCGACCCGGTGAACATTGGGTGGCTGTGTACGTGGACACCCTAGGCCAAGGCGAATACTTTGATTCCTATGGACTTGCACCCCTGCATTCTGATTTGGTGAAGTTCATGGACGTATCTACTACAGTGTGGCGTTGGAATACTCAAAGATTACAAGGACCCTTGAGTAGTGTCTGCGGACAGTACTCTGTGTTTTATCTCACTCACCGGAGTAGAGGACATTCTATGCAAACGATCCTACACATGTTTGATGATTATTGTCAAGCCGAAGACCGTGATGTACTCGTCTATGACTGGACTGCCTCTCGTTTTAATGTGCATGCTCCATTTCTCTGGTTAACTTAATTAATTCAATGCACTGCGCAGTACTATTGTTTTTTTGTTATGACGTTGTTGTTATGACGTTGTTGTTCTGACGTTCATTGATGTTCAATAAAAAAAAGATTCATGGAAACACAAAATGATGGTTTTGACTTTTTTTATTTAAGTGAACAAGAAGGGTTAGACTATGTACAATAGAATACAGGTGGTATGTACAATAGAATACAGGTGGTATGTACAAAAAATCTGTCAGGAGTAGGATTCGAACCTACGTTCTGCATTTCGCAGACCAGCACTGTTAACTGGCGCCTTAGACCACTCGGCCATCCTGACTTTAACTCGTGTATCAAAAGTCATAGTTCGAAATTTTCACAAGTCCAGGTAAGTGGTACTGATGCCATCGGGAAGGACTTTCCGTTTCGGGTAAAAGAAAGTAAAGGCGTCTCGTTGCTGGATGTACGTCCGCATCTGATGGTCCAAAACCCGAAATCCTCTGTTAGTCCCACTCGCACTGGCCTGGCTTTGCAGCACGTTGAGGTCCAAGGCTTTGTCAATGTTGGGATCGCGCCGGTTCACCCCTTTGCAGCTAAACTTATTTTCGTCTCCACCGTAACAGTAATACGTCTTGGAGGAGAGAGCAATCATGGCATCCCCACTCCACTCCAGCTTGAAGAGGCCCGGCGTACGCTTGTCGTACTGGTAATGGTCACGTCGAGGTAGCCACTGGTCCCGTTCCACCTCATACTGTGCACGTAACTCGGGTTTCACCAGGGACGCCCAATCCGCATTAGAGACGGCCATGTAGGCCGAGTCCGTATCCATCTCCATGAGTTGCCAGTCTGATGGATTAAAATACACACCCATGAAATCATACAGAAACTGGAGCATCCTGAGCTTGGCCACCTGGTATACCATACATCCAATCTGGAGGGGCAGGTTGTAACGGATAGTCTTTTTAGCTAAAGTGATTTCATACGTGTCGTCATCGATGACCTCCACGAAACGAAACAGAGGAGAATTCACTTTTTTGCGGGCTTGTTGGGTAGTACAGATGTTCACGTTCACGTGCTTATCCTGGTTCGTTACCGTTTTGCCATAATAGCCATTGCCCGTCAATTTCCACGATTCACCGATGATGGCCTTGATCACCTTGACGACGGGCAGACGTCACGATGTCGGCATTCTCCGCAAAACAGGCGTTGGGTACGTACTGTATCACTTGGTATACGCGTGTGACTTCCAGACCGTGGCTCATGTACCACTGTAGTAGCGGAGTGCCCAACAAGATTTTCTCTGCCCACATACTGCCAATCAACATCCGTCGAGGTCGAGGCAAACACTCGTGTTGCTCAGCATAGGCCCCCATGGTGTCTCCAATATCATCCTGACCCACCAGCGTGTTCTTAAAGATGGGAGGGCACTGGGCGAAAAGGGGCTTGAGAGTGTCGGGAACATGCAGATCACATTCGACAAAGCCGTAGAGGTCCCCAGAACGAATGGCGTCGAACATCTGTGGCAGACTCAGGAGTCGCCGACGACTCAAGGGGTACTCACGCTCTTTTAGGAAGCGTCGTAAATGGGGCAGGGCCTGGCACATCGTGTAGAAATTCACACTCCCACATTTCAATCAGATGGTATCCTCTCTCTTTCACACAATCACCGTTCGCCACCACTTCTTCCCGTAATTCTTGCGGTGTTTTCCACGTCGCTCGTTGAAGCGTCCAGCGCTGAAGCTCCAGCGACGTGGCCGTGCCAGCATCTCGCAACCGTAAGAATTGGAATACGGTGGTGTGCTGCCCACCAGGGCAAACCCATCGACGGGAAGTCGACGATCTCCCTCTCCACACTTCCCTCCTGTGGCATTGGTCTGGTGTCATATATAAATGGCCCGTCGATAAACTACAATCCAGCCACTGATCAGCCAGATGCTTGTAGGGTGTACGTTGCGGTGTAAAATGCCCGACCTTCCGCCAACCAACGTGTATAATGGCCACTGGGCATAGGTTGGGCCAGCGACCACAGGTACAAGGCATTCGCATCGAAACCGATGATCTTAGCACAGGGTTTTCCACTGGGGAGAGTAGTGACGTCCTTCTCGTGATAACGGTGAAAAATAAGGCTCGGGCCGCCCACAATGTTCTGCTTTAGACAATCATGCATGTCTGCATCTTTTTGCTGTATCAGCGAGAAGTACGTAGCACACTCTTGAAAAAGATGGCGAAGCGCTAGACCCGGTAAACTCAAGCACTCCTTGAAGATGTCGACATGCATTTGGCGACGAAAGAGTTGCACCATTTTCTCGGCCGCTTCCAGGAAAGGAACCACATCTAGGTTATTATACCATATCAGGAAATCTCGCAAGGTCTGCATATGTTCATCGTTCCATACCTGCTGGAGTTCCCGGTACGTGTCTTCCGGACATTCCACTTGCTTCAAATCATCAAAGAAGGCGTGCCGGGGTGGCAACTGTGTTTCCTGCAAACGGTCGAGCGATGATATATACGTGTAAGGGAACCTCCCTTTGGTTTGTGCACAGTTATAGGCCTTGACCCACTGATCATAGCTACAATTAGGAGCTAAATAGTTCCGTACATCCAGGAAATGCAGTGATGTGGTAGTGAGGGCCATATGATTATTGATCTTCTTGATCACGGACTTGATGGTATTAGCCTGGGCCAAGTAAGGGTAGAGAAATTCTTTCACCATGTTCAAATCATAACGTCCCGAGTTGAAGCCGAGCACCGGTAACTGGCCTAGGTATTGTAGGAAGCGCACTTTCAATTTCTCCGCATACGGTTTCGGTAAAGGCACATCCTGCGACTGCAGAGGCTGCGACTGGGGCTCCGACGACTCGGGCTCCGACTCGGACTCGGACTCTTCATCGTCACTAAACGCTACACCCGGTATAGGAATGCGGTCGTCCAGTTGGTCCAGTACGTCCTGAAACTTGGCCACCAATAGTTCTGTACTAGCCGCACTGACTTGCTCTAAATACTCCATCATGCGGGTGATCAACTCATGGGAGTCCCCCGACGACACGAAGCAGACAGGCGCAGCGTCATAGCCGGGACGTTGCTGGAAATACTGACACTCAGAGGAATATGGCGCTGCGTCCACTGCGTTTTTGCTGAGAACATGTCCATGGGCTCCAACAGGGCCTCAAAATCGTAACACGCCCGGTAGGGAAAATAACGGTCCTCTTCCGGTATCATCACACCCTCATCGGCCAGTTCCTGGAAAATAGTAGGCGTATTATGATACACTCCACCCGGATATACTCGCTTGACACTGTTGTCACAGATTTTCTCGTGGCGATGTAAGTCGGTGGAGCGATGAAACACCCGATGGCATTGGGCACAACTGAAAGACTGAGCGTATTGGCTCATATTGGAGATCAGCGAAAAATGACTCACGCCATTGTCGTCGAACACATTGACTTTCATCGTAGCAGCATAACGTTCTGTTGAACGACGAACCAATTCAGCCACAAATGTACCCTCCTCCTCGCATCGTAATCGGTATACAAAGATATTGATGTCGAACAGTGTTTCCACGTCATCCAAATTCTTGAACGGCACTCCACGGAAGTGCCGCTTATCCAAGTCTTGCTGCTGTAAATACTGTTCCCAATAGTCATCGGCCACTGTGTCACAAGCCTTGGGGTTGCACTCCATGCACGGCCAAACACCGAAACAGACATTTCCGGTCTTTGCAGGGCCCCTTTATCCCTGCTGTTAATGCATACAGACCGGGTCGATGAAGCAACCACGGGGGGAGTAGTACAGGAGCACCGATAGGATGATCTCTCATTTTCGTGACGAAAAATGTGACGTTGGTCACCATTTCCACAAGCCATTGGGTATTGGGGCGTTGCAACCGGGCCCATTCCAATGGATCCAACGTAGTCAATTGGTCGATGAGTGGCTCCAGAGAAATCGCATCCGTCACCGTGAACGGCTGATCAAACACATAGGTATTATTGCTGGGATAATAATACCGCAGCTGGTCCGTCTCCTTGTGCCGTAAAATGTACCCGAATGTAATATTCAACTTGAACGCTGTCACCTGATCTTTGAAAATGTTCTCGGCATAGGTAGACAGATACGTGAGGTCCTGCAGCCGAAAGTTATACAAGTCCAATAGACGACGGTCACGGTGAAAACAATGGCGTATGGTAGCCCAGTGACGTTGATAAATGTCCCTGACACGCTCGTCTTCAGGCAAGACTTCAACCGGAGGTGCTGCTGGGTCCCAGGGAAAATCTTCTCCACGTCTCATGCTTTTCGTCTCATACAAGTAGGCAAGCAGGCAGGCAGGCAAGTAGGCTGGCAGGCAGGTCAGGTCAGGTAAGTCAAATTGCAATGAATACACCCCTACCCTAAAAATGGACTCCTTTTATACGTTTTTCTACATCCACCCACCCACGCCGCCATCTTAAACCCACCTCCCACCATCCACCCACCCATCTGTCCCACCATCCACCCACCCTGTCCCACCATCCACCCACCCACGCCGCCATCTTAAACCCACCTCCCACCATCCACCCACCCACGCCGCCATCCCCACCATCCACCCACCCACGCCGCCATCTTAAACCCACCTCCCACCATCCACCCACCCATCTGTCCCACCATCCACCCACCCACGCCGCCATCTTAAACCCACCTCCCACCATCCACCCACCCACGCCGCCATCTTAAACCCACCTCCCACCATCCATCCTCAGGCCCAGGTAAGTCCCACGCCCTACATCAAAATCGACTCCTTTTATACGTTTTTCTACAATCCGCCATCTTAAACCCACCTCCCACCATCCACCCACCCATCTGTCCCACCATCCACCCACCCTGTCCCACCATCCACCCACCCACGCCGCCATCTTAAACCCACCTCCCACCATCCACCCACCCACGCCGCCATCTTAAACCCACCTCCCACCATCCACCCACCCACGCCGCCATCTTAAACCCACCTCCCACCATCCACCCACCCATCTGTCCCACCATCCACCCACCCTGTCCCACCATCCACCCACCCACGCCGCCATCTTAAACCCACCTCCCACCATCCACCCACCCACGCCGCCATCTTAAACCCACCTCCCACCATCCACCCACCCACGCCGCCATCTTAAACCCACCTCCCACCATCCACCCACCATACACCACGTGACATCAATACTCGCTTCTGATTGGATGAAACGTGACGTCACAAAGGTCATATGCAAATTTCTGAGGTCAAGTTCACTCGATTATTTTCTCGCGCATGCGCAGTGAGGCGCTATTAACTCCATTTACGCTTTGTATACTACTGGCAAAGTTTTGCACCAGATTTGTATAGCATGGTACCAAATTATGGTGGCTGATAGCTGCCATCGCATTCGCGCCCTGGCGACCTGTAAATTTGCAAAAATTGTAGGGGCGCGAGTGGCTCAATACTGCCATGTTCGCGCATTCGCGGGGTCGCGATTGCGAGAATGCGCGAACACGCGAACGAGCACCGTTCGCGCGCGACTGAGCACCGTTCGCGCGCGACTGGTGCTCGTTCGCGCGCGAATGGTATCGTTAGCGTGTCGCGCGATCGCGCCCTTAAAAAGGGCGAGATCGCGCAACACGCGAACGAGCGCCATTCGCGCGCGAACGAGCACCATTCGCGCGTTCGCGTGTCGCGCGTTCGCGTGTCGCGCGATCGCGCCCTCTTTGAAGGCGCGATTGCGCGAACACGAGAAGACGCGAATGGTGCTCGTTCGCGTGTTCGCGCGATCTCGCAATCGCGACCCCGCGAATGCGCGAACGATACCGTTCGCGTGTTCGCGTGTCGCGCGATCGCGGGGTCGAGATTGCGAGATAGCGCGAACACGCGAACGAGCACCATTTGCGCGTTCGCGCCTTCCGGTTCAGTGTTTGCGCATGTGCGGAAATTATGCCCAGGGACCATCTCAAGCAGACTATGTGTATTGAATCTTGGAACTACAAAATTAGATTATTGTGTTACGTTAACGTTATTAGCCTATTTCAGCTCACAATAATCAAATATGTGCTCGACAGATGCTAGGTCCGTCTATGGTCCGTGTAACCTTGCACAGTTCAATTTTCGTTTTTCGTTCTCGGTTTCCCAAAATCAAAAATTGAAATTTGACCGTCAATTTTCAATTTTCTTTTTTGTTTCTGTAATCTCAAAATCAAAAATTGAAATTTGACCGTCAATTTTCAATTTTCGTTTTTGTTTTTGTGATCTCAAAATCAAAAATTGAAATTTGAGCATCAATTTTCAATTTTCGTTTTTCGTTTTGCTTCACGCAAAAATGAAAATCAAATATTGAAAATTGCCTCGACTTGTCCGCTTTTCGTTTTTTTTTATTATTTTAACTTTGACGTATCAATGTTAAGTTCGCACGTGGACGGGTTATGATGTCACTTCAGGTACGACGAGTAGAATAGAAAACGCAAATCGTGATATATAAGCGGTGTGGAGCGTGAGAGGCATGTGGTCCACCAGGCCATCCTCGGGAGTCAGTGTAATGATCGATTTGTTTGGTTATCTATACATTGCCTTGATTAGTTGCCCACGGTAGTTCTGGATAAAACAAAGAACAAGGGATATCCTCTAAATCAAACCAATTACTGAACAGGCTCAGCTAGCTCATTACGCCAATCCACTAGCTGCACGGTTTGAGATGTAACATCGCTGGCATAACTTTAAGAGAAAATATTTTGAGCGGTACTCTCAGTCAGCCTAATTAGAATAGACGCATGCGGACTAAATTATGCTTTTTCTCAAGCAGAATACTTTATTTATGCTGCAAAATATAACAACAACCCCATATGTTACACATTATTTAAGAAGACCCTCAGATGGCAATGTGATCTATTAAAAAAACACCAACATAAGATTTCAGAAGATATCAGTCTATTTATTACATCACTAAATTGATAAAAGAAAATTAGATCCCAAAGGAGAATACCAGAAGTTCATAATTGTCTAGACAATTATGAACTTCTGAGAATACGTATACCGGTACCGGTACTGTGTTTGAGGAATATTTCTGTCTCCCCAATGGAAGGTGAAATTTGAATAAATGGTCTGTGTTGTCAGTGTGTCAGTTTTCTTGCAAAGACAAGAAAATTTTCTATGCAATTTATTATTTATTGATATATTTATTGATTTTCTTTTTGTCTAATCGTCTTCAAGTCATTTGGCATCGGTAAAACCTGAAATGAATATCATGATCTGCTTCTTTCATCTTGTGATAGTGTCTGTTTGGTTCCAGATCACGGGGCTGAATAAAGCATGTGAAATGTGATCGTATGGCAAATAAATGCTCAGTGGTATGTCCAGGGCTTAAAATTAAAAATAATAATAAATAAATACCGGTACTAGACGGATTTTAATTCTGTAAAGTTTTTTATTCTTTTACAGGAACTGGCTTTCAGATGAGCCGTCATTTGTGTGTGCAGCACGAAAATTTAATTTTAGTGTAAAATGCCTAGTCAGTTATGTCATGGGACGAGATAATTATCTCGTGGCACGAGATAATTATGTCGTGGCACGAGATAATTATGTCGTGGCATGAGATAATTACGAAGACGAGATATGGGTCTATCAGTTGCGAGTTTGGATGGATTGATGTACTAACTTGGGCACTCCATCGCACCGCGATGGGCACTGGTCGTGTGAACACGCCGTACTACCCGTTTCCCCCAACATATAGACACTGTGTAATCCCCACATTCTTATTAAACGATGTAAAACATAGACTGTAGGACTCTTCAAAACCTTGTTGGGGCTCACGCGCTCACATTCTTTAGCAGTTTCCCCCCCTATGACGGTGACCTCTTCTTCTCTAGGAGGTAAAAAGACAGAAAGCCGCATGGCGAAGAAGGGTTCAAAAATAACTTGCGAAATATTGAAGTTTCTCACAGACTCGGTTTGCTGATACATTTGTTGGTCTTGATGGTTGTTGCCTTGAGGAGATAATTCAGATTTAATCCAATATGCCGAAAGAAAGGGTTGCAAAGAAGTCCCGTCAACACCAACAGGTCCAGAGACAAGGTAAACAAATTCGATGTGTCGAAATATGGGCCCAAGTCAACCTTGCTGCCCCATAACAAACTACAATACGTGTCATGGGTCACTGCCTTTTCTGATGTAAACATCTGAGATGGGCTGTCAATGTTATGCATTGCATCATGGGTTGTTTTGGAGCAGCAAGATTTACTTGGGCCGAGGCATAGGCCTATACCTCGATTGGGGTATAGGGGTTTTTATATATTTATGGAAAATGTGGACATCCACATGGATCTTTGAACAACATCTATGGCTTCATTGTTCCATGATTTTCACAGCAATTTATTGCCCCTTCATTTTATGCGACTAATCATTCAAATTAGCCACGTCAATATTTCTAACATGAAACATGGCTTCAAATGACATATTTGGTGAAATTTATTTTGTAAATGAAAATGGTATGTGGTGGTATACTTCCATGTCAAGGTCAGGATTTGAGAGGCAATGCCTAGTTAATAAATCAAATTTAATTGACAGACACATAATCTAATCTGCAAGCATGTGCACATAAAAAACAGACCTCTGCTTTGGGTATTCTGAACCTGCCATGTGGGGTCGCACTTACAGACCGATACAGACCAACACAGACCAATACTTATAAAGGACAGACCGATACTAAAAACATACAGACCGATACCTTTATATCAAAGATTACGGCCTGCAGAAGACATAATTGGTATTTTGTAGTATTTTCTAATGAAAACAAGCTGTTGAAAGCATAAAACGGTGTGGCAATCAGCTTCCCACTAGGCGCTACGGGGAATGGCACATGGCCGATTCGCCCGCCTGGGTCGCAGCTAGAGCACCTTCCACGTGCACCGACTCGCCCGGTGGACCGGTTCGGCTGGTGTGTTTCTGTGCAAACTGTAAAATGAAATATCTTGTATGCACACTTTGATAGTAGAAGTGGTATAATACATGAAAAACTCTTCTGTTTTTATTCTCAATGTCGCGGCGGTCGATACTGCGACAGATTCCACAAATTAGGGCAAAGAGCTTTTCATGAGTAGCAGTGATACCTTAATAATATGAGGTTATTACACAGCGTTGAGAACCCAATATTGTATAAAATTTGTTAGACACCAATTGACCAATTACGGTACAACATGCAGTGACAGCCGGCAGTAAAAATGGGAAGAGGGGACTCGTCAGCCTTCCCGATGAATTTGAGTTCGACAGGCGCGTTATGGACCTTGCTTGGAAATATATGAACGGTCATTGCCAAACGTCGTGGAGTACTTCCACAGGTTCTCAACAATCGTTCGAGAGCAGGTATTTATCCCACGGTTAAGTAACCGCTGGCTTCCTATCCACTGGATGAACAACTCGTGCGAATCAATGAATTACATTCTGAAGCTATCAACCAACTGGAAGGTCATGAAACTACCGGATCTCATACAGAAAATACATGACATCATCAGGCTTCAATGTGCCGACATGAGACGAGCCATCCACGGACATGGCAATTATGAGCTGGGACCATGAGCCAGCAAGTTTCGCGTGCAATACATGAACTGGGGTGGAATGACAAAAGAAGACAAGGAAAAAGCCTTCTAAAAGTTTATGATGGGGAACGCGAGATGTGGAAAATCGGTAGCATCAACAAACAACACTCTGACCATTCCCAAAATGCCGAAAGCCGCAAAAAAATATGGCCAGCGACAACGGACAGAATCTTGTCGGACATCGTCCAAATGAATTGCCCAGAAAAGAATGATTTGCGTGTTAAAAATCAAACTGACCAAATAGGAGTTGAGAAGTAAAACGTTTTTTTTTCTGCCAGTGTAACGTGTTAGGCCAACGCATTCTTATCGTGTTCCATTGTTTTGAATTAATAATAAAAAAAAAACTGAAAATAATGTATTGTTCTTTGTTTGTATTTGTGAAGAGAACAATATAGTGAATCACATTTGTGTCCGACGCTAACTTTGATTCCCTTATCTGCATTATCGAAATATACTTTTTTGAGTTGACGGGCACCTCATGGCGTTGAGAGTTCTTGTACTTCTTACCAGCATGTGGGCAGATTTACTTGATTTATTATGTATAAATATAATATGTACTATCTATGATGGGAAATGCGTTCTTCACATTAGAACTCCGTAATTGAAGTATTACACATTTGTGTTATTTTGTGAACACACTTTTATATACCTGACCGTTTTCAGTGTATGTACATGATCGGCAAGTTAATGATAATGTATTGGACATTATATAATTATTACATCGAAAAAACAACGACAAATTGTTTGGATGTTTCTTATTTAAAATATATCGATGATACCAAAATCCCGTGTAAAACTTGACAATTCAGCTTTCCATCTCGGAAGGGGGAAAGCTCTTCGTCGCTCCCATAATCCAGCTTTCCAGATTATTTCATGCTGCATGTATGGGAATAGAACAGCGATTTACTTATTAGAATTATTCTGGTTTAACCATGTTAACAGTTGGTTCAATTCTGACAAGTATTGCTCTCGGAAAGCGGGATAGGGGTCCAAATAGAACACTGTATACACAGGAGCAGTGTCGAGCTTATCTTTCTACTTCCAATTTTGTGAGATGGAAAGCTAACTTAACAAGTGTTACAGTACATCTTTTCTACTTTTACCGTCTATCACAATACAACTGTTACTTCATTTTAATAATACTGCTGGGCGATTCGGTTCGGTGCCCTGAGTGAAGAAGGTGAGCGAATCGATCGTGAAATTCAACCATGCGGTGCACTCCGTAGCGGCTAGTGGGCAGCTGATAGATTGCGATACTGTTTTGAGCTATAAACAAGCGGTTTTTATGAGAAAATCCTACAAAGTACCAATTCTGTATTCTAGAAGTCATAATCTGTGATATGTAGGTATCGGTCTGTATGTTTTTAGTATCGGTCCGTCTTTTATACGTATCAGTCTGTATTGGTCTGTATCGGTCTGTATGATATCGGTCTGTAATGTGTGTGCATGTTAGGAGAATGTGCATTGCATCTGACAATTTAATCTAATTTATTCATCAGTCAATGCATCTACATTCATGCAACTTGGATATGACTTTGAGATGGAAGTATGCCATGACATGCCATTTTCATTTACAGAATAAATTTCACCGAATATGTCATTTGAAGCCATGTTTCATTTTTACCCGGGTTGTATCTAATGGGACCTACTCGAATTCCTGTTTATTCTGGATAACCACTACACTAAGTTTTTTTCATCAAGGTGATTTAAAGTCCAATTTAAACTTAAAAAAATTGCTAAAACTTGTTCAGCTGAGAATTGACACCTGTGTAGATCATGTCACGGCGGGTGTCTGAGTGAAGTGTCACTGTTATAATTAGAAACAAAAACATGGATGTTTGCATGGTTT